>JAEDXY010000032.1:0-125000 GCA_019395295.1 Osmanthus fragrans | reverse complement strand
AGCCCATCTTAAGTGCATGTTAGACAAAGTTTATATTTTTTAAAACTAGTCAAACGTACTTTTTATCCAAATATTTCATAGATTTTACAACTTACTATTCACCTGTTGTCAACACAGTTTGTGAGACCCACAACTTATAAACACTTGAAAACACCAAAAAAAAGCACTAAGTTGCTATTTTTTTTTTTCATGGGCCACTTTTGGGATGTTAAGTTCAGTAGCATGAGCTAACAGAGTGACTAACAATGAAACTAAAATGAAATTCAATGTTTAGATTGTGATAAATTAAAGTTGAGTGACCTAAATGAGATCTCACTGAAAGTTCAATTACCAAAAATGAAAGTAACCAGATTGTTAGATGATTTAGAGGGCCGGGCCTCACCATCTCCGTATATATTTAGGGCCAGAATTTAAGTCATGTGGATTTGTGTACGGTTGGGCTTCACTACAGTCAATGTTGGTCCATGTTACCATGTAACATCAGGATAGCTTGTCAAATTAAAATAAATAATTGACAAAATTACTAAGTTTTGGGATTCGTTAATTGATTGTATGTAGTTCATTCAATAAAAGCTCAAATTAAAATTTTATTTTGTTAAGTTGCTAATCTTTCCTACAATAACCCTGAAGGTGATAATCTCTTTAACACCTACCTCAACTTAGAAATTAGCAAAATTGGAAACTTGTGGGTGGTGTTATATCTATAAATTATGTGGCATTCATGTGACAAATACATTAGTTGATTGAGCGTTGATGATGCAAATTGGGTTGGGCCGATCAAATCAAGCAACTTCTTTCTGAGCTTGAGCTCAGTCCACCAACCCATCTTGGTCCGTTTCCCTCCCTCTATATATTTGTATACATGCGAGTCCATTTGTACTGAAGATGTATATTAATGTAAATCCTAGTAAAGAAATCATATTACTTTTTTTGGAACGGTAACCTTTGCTCCCTAATGGTGTATTTCAATGGGCAGGTAATACTAGATGAACGGAGAAGTGGCCATGATCTGTTGATCACTTGATTGGATAAATTTTGAGGTCAACAAGTATCTTAATAGATACACAATTTACTTTAAATCAATTGCCAAATGTACACCAGTCCTTGTAGTTATTCCTTTCTCACTTCTAGGAAGTTTTGCATGTATATGTTACCGCATTTTTCAAAGTCAACATAGCATTGTAATTGATTTTTTCCATCCTCATTTTGTCATCTATCAAAGTCAAGATTCTAAACGACATAAAAGTCAAACATCAAGTCTTACAAGTCTGGACAAAACTAGGTAAAGTTAGATGCAGTAAGTAATATATCACATGATCCGCTTCAGACAATACTGAATAGACATGTATGCAGTAAGTTACATTTTCTATCCCACTTTACACGTTTCCACACAACACATTAACTACGCAAAAGAATCAACTAAAACTCTATCAAGATAACAAATCTTTGATAATTCAATAAGAAAAGTGGTGATAAATGGAAAAAAAGGTCAAGAATATTTATTAGGTGCTTACACCAACCACTATCTCCATGGCCCCATCGCTTTTATAATATATTATGACTTTGAGTCCACTAAAAGAGTGGCTATCTAAACCCATGTGGATGGCACATTTATTTTGGTTTGATACACAACTCATTCACATGACTTCGATCCTAAGCATCGCTCTTCTCGGACCCCACTTTATTCCTTCTTCAACACGAGTTACCTTTCCTTGGACCTACAATTTGTTCTTTGCATAATTTTGCATTTCTAGCAATCTTCCTCGAACTTCTCTCCCTCCTTTCAATTATTTGTTATTTTTCTTATGCATGTGCGGCTCGTATTGGATAGAAGAATCATGTTGTTTACAACTTAATATCGATTATGTAAATTGATTCTTGTAGAGATATGCTTGATCTTGGTGTATTTCTTGAGTTTGACGAGAAAGGAAGCAGTAAATTTAGTCATACATTCAGTGATGTTCTATCTGTACATATTAAGTTTATATAATGATTTATATACATGTGAAGTGGTTAAATATGATTGGGTCAAAAAAATTCAACCAAAAAAGAAAAATCCCTCATTCTCTTTTTAACACGTCATCTTTGTGAAAACCTTTTATATAACTGCTTATGTACAAATAATATTATTCTTAATATTAACATACACCATCTTGTCAAAAACTTAAGTGAGACCGAGTAAAGGCGAAGTTCGCTCCTTTACCTTCGTGGAGTTCCTACAACAGTCAAATTGGTCACGTCATTTAAATCTAACTGCATGCAACTAAGAGACGAGATTATAAAAACGGTGGGAACTAAGACAACTATTTTTATCAATAATCTCAATCCATTGTCTTGACCCATACGTACTTGTTATCCATTCGCTTATCGATTTCTTAAAATGTGTCGTATTATATGTCTACCGGTTTGTTTAACGGAGTTTTGAAAAATAAAAAATTACTTTTAAATATATTTTGATATTTTTTTGAAGTACTTTATTCAACTATAAGAATTTGGATAAAGCTAGACAAACAGAGAAATGGACAGGGTTTGGTGACCGACGACACGTGACGCGGACGCCCCCTAAACGACTCTCCCTCCAATAGGGGGACGCCACATGTTGTCGGTCACCAAAACCTGTCCATTTCCCAGTCTTGTAGCAAACCCTAAGAATTTTTATGGGAAGCTGACATAAGGTTGTTCGCACCAGTGTTCTAAAAAGTGCGTCTAGGCACGAAACGTGACTAAGGCGTTTCGTCTTGAATTAAAGCAAGAATTAAACGGTCAACATTCTCGTTGACCGCTTAAATTTTATTTTATTAATTTTTTTTTTAACTTTTCATCTTCATTAAATGTACTTTTTTTATTTTTATTTTTTGTAGATGAAGAAAAATATATTAAATTGGAGTCCGATAAAGAATTAGATAAGATTTAAGTTACAGACTATCTATGTTATGTAATTATGATTTTGAAACTTATCTTTTTTGTAGGAATTATTAAGTACATACAATATTTTATAGTTTTAGATATTTGGTATATATTATATGAATTATTGAATATTTTTTACAATGATTAAAAATTTAAAATCAAAGCACGTTTTTTTACACCTAAACAAACCTAACTCGTAAAGTTTGAAACTTGACCTCCAAGCCTTGCTTTTTAGAACATTGGTTTGCACTAAAAGTTCTTTCTGTAGTAAAATCGAATTTCTCTCAAATGGGCCCTACATGTCAAGTATTTGAAAATCGTGCCGTGTATGAGGTTACCAAAGAGACAATTTAGCGGTGGTTGGCATTTGGGTGCATGTGAGTTATAGGATAGAGATTCGAGCGTCTGCAACAGTGCGAAGGAACATGGTTGCTAATTGAAAGTAAATCACCGCTATTTACTACCTAAAGGGGTTGTCGGTTGGTAACTATGTACCACCGTTGAATCCACTTCAATAGTAATACCAAATTAATGTAGATGTGGTCACTGGTGAACATCATAGTTGAGCCCGAGGGATCAACATCGGTGTCCTCGAGAATGTTATGATTCGCCGACTAACTAGATAGACAAAGCTTTCATTTGACAAGATTTTTGAAAGGTCGAGAACTACTTCTGAGATTATGAAACTGTTTTTACACATTTTTGAATAATTTTTTGAAAATATTTTGTTCGACTATAAGAGATTTTAGAGAAAGTTGACATGTAGCCTCCTCAAGAAACTCTTCTACAAAAAGCATAAATCCTGCTAGACGCAACGAAAGATGTGTGATTGAAGACGCTTGCATAGAGGATGACGATCAAGCTCGAGACAAAGTACGAAATTTACGAAATACATCAACATTTATCAAGGAATTATACAAGACATAAATTCTTCCGTTAGAAAAAGAACAGATATATCTAATAAGATAGAAAATTAATGATTAAAGACATCATTTTGCTCTGTTTTTTGCCACCCTACTTACTGAGGAGCAAATACTTATTCAAGTAAAAATTAATTACAAATTTCTTTCAAGAATCCAAGCCTTTGATTTTCCAAATCATACTCCAAGTAAAAATTCTGCTGCTGATAATTACCCAAAATTATTGATGGCCCTGCTAAAATCCCCTGACCGATGCCATTATTTGTGACTATAGTCATGCAAATCACAGAATCATCAAGAAATGAAAAATAATCTCCCATGGGTAACTCCATTTTTGCAGCTCCTTTGAATTTGAAAATTAATTTGGGCAAATTGATTGTTTCTTTACCTGAAACATTGAAGCAGGGTCTTAATCCAGACTCTTTTTCGATATCTGCAGCTCTGGGATAATGTTTCCCCACTTGTTTTTCAAATTCTTGTGCAACTAATTCATACACTTGATTATCCATGACGGTGAAGGTGGAGCCGGAGTCCACTATAGTGCCGCCGTTTCCATCGGATCCCGGCACCAGGAATTTATATGGGACTTTGACGGGGATTCCTCCGACGGTGATTTTTCGAAGTGTTACGTAGTAATAATCTTGAAATGCTGAATTTGAAGCGACTGGGTTCTTGCGGAATGGGGTGTACTTGATTGTAGCATTACCAGCGGTGGGCCTGGTGGCGTCCTCGCCGCCGCTGATTAGAACCAGTTCGCTACTTACCGGCGTGTCATCGAACCGGTGAGAAACTAGGCAGTATGAGAATTTCTTCAGGCCCATTTGGGCTGGCAATGACTCCGGCCCACGACCAAATCCGGCAATGCCCGAAGGCTGCCGGGATGAGAATAAGGAGCAGCCGACCATGAAATTCTTCACAGATGTTTCGGGGAAAACTAGAGTTTCCAACAATAATAGCCCACCGGTTGATCCAGAACCGTACAGAATTATATACGGTGGACAAGTTTCAGTACAACTCGTGGAATTTTTGTCACAATTTTTACATTCAAGATTGGGGTAAACCAATCCACATTTCGAGTTTTTGCAGCCCAAAATCTTCACAGAAGATGACGATTTTGGTATAAACCTCGATATATTCACAGAATTTATGTTAGGAAAATTGCAGGAACTGCATTTATACCTGTTTGTGCATGGGAACCAGACTAGGCTACTACCTGTGTCCATGACAAAGGGCAGTGTCTGCGGCGGCGTTCCAAAGCTGAGAGAGACAGAATAGCCGCCGTAGCTCCGGGGAAAGAGGGGTGCTTTGGTGACTGAAATGTTGGTTTTTGGGTGTTTGAGGTGGTGAGCTCTTGTCAGAGATGCAATGGCGAGTTGGTTGAGTTTCTGCCATGGGCTGCTGAGTGGTGGCGCTACGGCGGAGGAGAGGGAGAGGGAGAGGGTGATTTTATAGGCTGAGGAACAAATAGGGAGAAGAGAAAAAAGGGAGAAAGTACTAAAAGGCGATGCATTGAAAATTTGGTAATGGAAATTCAGTGTGTGGAGAAGAGAAGTCACGGATAATTATCTACGTTCTTGATTTTAAATTTTTCTTCTTTTTTTATATATTGCAGCTTTTGGCTGCTTCTTATAGATGAACTTTTAGGGTGGGACGCTAGCGGTTTGCTTTATCAATAAGAATCACGTTCGATTGGGGCAAAGAAAATTTTCCTGGTTAAGGACAAACAGTCCTAATATTTTTGGAAAAATTACGTCTTTGGTATATTAATCCTTAACCTTCAAAAATGAGCTAATCCTCGTCTTTTATTAATTATATTTGTATAATCTATCTGTACAACGAATCTGTTTAAATGATTGTTTAAACGAACCCTTAATATTTGGAGTCGAGAAGAGTTTGAATACGTTTATCAAAACTCTTGAAAGTAATTAACCTCGTGCAGAAAATATTATTGGATCTAATTAATCCTTTTAAACATACATCAATTTTTTTTTTTAATTTTACTTATATTGTTATGACAATAAACAAATGTTTGTTTCACTTTCTCATTAGCCGTTAAAATGTCTGATTCATAAGTAGAAAAATGTTGCATTTGGAGCCCACATATATTGCCGTTGGGTTAATTTCAAAACGTCCAAGAAATAATTGTAAACTGCGACTTTTACACAGGTTCCACGTTTAGGCTTTACATACTCAAGTTGCCGTAACATATAAGAAAAAATTAATCTCGATAAAAATGTGATTAAAATTAATTGTCGACTAATATAAATTTGAGGTAACATCGTTGTTTTAGTCCTCATTTGACAAAATAGCATAAGAGGGGATTTCGGCCACAAAAAAATTGTCGGTTTAGTCTTTTTGGCTAAGGGTCTACCAAAGTACCATAATGTCATAGGAATTGCATTTTACTTTCTTGAGTGCTAAGGCTCTGTTTCAGCTTCATTTTAAAAAATAGATTATGTAATTGTAATTTTCTTGAAAAATATATAATTATAAAGTAGAGAAAAGTTTTAGATTTACATATAAAATTTATTTATCGAGAGAATGTATATTTAAAAATAAATTTTACCAACTTAACATCATTATTCTTTTGACTTTTATCCACCAATCATGGATTCCTTATTCATATAAACTATTACAAGTTCAAAACAAGCCACTATGGTGAAATTGTTAGACACGCCATGGATCGATGACCAGCTAGATTCAAGCTCAAGACTAAGAATTCTGCACATGCAGTAACAAACGTCAAGTGAGAACAAGGGAAAAAAATATCGAGGAATCTAATGCTATGCGACACGATTTTGACCGCTTGACACATGCAACCCATATTTGGTTTAGCTAAAAATCAAAATTTTAGTAGATTTTGTTAAAAGTTAATGAAAATATATGGTTGAAAAGTTGATTAAAATTATTAGTCTCACGAAATATGTGGTTAAAAATGAGTTTTAAAAAAATGGGTTCCAAAAAAGAGCTCAATATAACATAGGTGTGCAAACTCAGTAAGTCGCCTTAAAATCATTTTCTTAAAACCTCTCCGACCAACAAATAACGATACCATTGTGGTCTCAGTTCAATCTTTACCCATATAGCAGCAAAGTATTCCTCGCTGAGCTTGGGATCTGGTTTCATAGACTTTTCCCCAGGCTTCCATCCTGCTGGGCATACTTCATCGGGGTTCTCCTAAACATATTGCAAGGCCTGCAGAAGCAGCGTGCGCCATAAATAAAACTCATTGAACTTCTAAAATGCATAGAAGTAAACAAACTATGGATGCCGAGTTATTTAACTATGAAAATATGTTGCTGTAGCATTTTCCTGTGAACTTCAATCAAGTTTTGCCAAAAGGTATCATGGGTTTCGAGGGAACAAATCCTAGGCGTTTGTCTTGTTCGTTATAGTGAATATATATAGTGTCACCTGTAGAGTTCTCAGTGTTTCATCAACACTTCGGCCAATAAGATTGTTGATGGTTGAGTGTTAAATCACCCCTTCCTTGTCAATGATAAAAGTCCTCTTAATGCAATTCCTTGAAGCAGAACCACGACTGCATATGAATTATTTACTCGTAGTACTGTAGTAGTGTTTTTCTTGATTAATACATCCTCCAAAGTGTAAGAAAAAGCAACACAAGTAGCCCCACCTACGAGATAGACTCGAAGGAACAAGCCCAGTCAACTTCCGAAAATTTTAAAAGCTGTATAATATTAAAATTTTGCTACTTGTACAATCAGGATTGACAATCATCTCACATGAAGAGGGGCTCACGATTTTTTTATTCATCGTGGACCCACTTTTTATGTGAGTGATTGTCAATCCCGATTATACTTGTAGCATGGTTCATAATATTAACATGACGGGCGATTGCTCATTCAAATACACTCTCCACATCACGAACAGGTGTAAGCTGTATTCATGGGAGCATTGTCGACTTTAAATCATTACAAAAAAATCGTGAGCCCCTCTTCATGTGAGATGATTGTCAATCAGGATTATCAACTCCGATTATACTTGTAGCATGGTTCATAATATTAACATGACGGGCGATTCCTCATTCAAATACACTCTCCACATCACGAACAGGTGTAAGCTGTATTCATGGGCGCATTGTCGACTTTAACAACATTACAAGGCTTTCCGTACTCTGACAGCACTATATTATTCCATTGCTGATGACCAACTCTACCATCCATTGTTAGTTTGTTATTATGACTAACTCGAAGGAACAAGACCAGTCAACTTCTTGAACTAAGCAAGATTGCATGCAACCAGAGCACTATACACCAATTCAAAACTCTTGATTTGAGAACTGGTCCGATTTTCTTTTTTCTTTTCTTGGATAGGTGCAAATATTGATCTTATGGCTGTACCAAACAACAGATATTAAAGTACATTAGCAAGGTCACGTAATGACGAAGGATGTGTTCAACCACAGTTGAACATAAATTTGATATTTCCATTTGCAGAAATGGATAACAGTATCATAAATGGATCATGTTAGAGCAACACTTTGGTTGACACTTTGGACGACCTCGACCCCATCACTCCTCTCACATGGGGAAGAAAATATTAAATTTAATGAGGTGGAACCCGACCCCCATTTGAGAGGAGTGGTGGGGTCGGATCATCCAAAGTGTCAACCAAAATGGTAAAATGGCTTTATCCATCATAAATACCTGGTCAGGAATCAGCACATTATATGACTTTGAAATTGATTTGGTCACATCAGATACTAAGGATCCGTTTGATAGAAAGATGAAAAATGGATGACAAATAAAATATTTGACAGGAAAGTGATTTGTTTAGAATTTACTTTAGAGGGAATTGTAATTAATGGTGTTTGATTGGTATAATTTTCCATCTAATCCGTTTTGGCTTTGTTTTTATGCAAATGATTACTTTTTGGAATAATTTTTTTACAATCTGTATTAAAATTTGTTTGGATTGCCAAAAAGTTAAAAAAAAAAATATTTTCATAAATTTTTTATGTTCGTTTGACTTCGTTTTTCATGCTAATTGTCAATTAAATGGATAAAATTTTTTACCATTGAATTTAAAATATGTTTCCATTGTCAAAAAAAAAAAAAAAAAAAAAACACACACAACAAGGTGGAAAATAATTTTCCACCAAAATCATAAGAAAATATTTTTCTACTTTTGTGCTTCAAGGGATTGTACATTAAAAATTGGTGGCAAACATTTTCCAGGGCAAATTTGGCTAATCAAACAGCCAAAAGTAAGAACTAGGAAAATATTTTCCTAATTTCATGGCAAATTTAATGAATCAAACAGGCCCTAATGGATACTTCAAATCACCCAAACCTCCATTCTTTCTATCAGTTTGGACACATGCAAGGTGGGAAAACAGCAGGACCATTAACGATTTAGTTAGTGCGATGTAAAATGAAATTAAGATTGGACATAACCAATCAATGGTAGGGTACAACAAATCCAAATACTGGCAAAAGACCGCAGAATGCATAGAAGCCCAAAAATGCTACAAAAAATCTTTAAAAGGTTACGTTCCTATCATTTGAAAGTATTATTTACAAAAAATATTGAATTAGGAGAATACTGTGTGCATAAATGTCATAGAAAAGAGGCGAGACAGCAAAGAACAAGAGAAGGCAAACCAAACAAAAAGTAGAAGGTACTAAAATTGTGGTGAATGAAAGCAAACACAATTCTACCACTGGTTAACACTGACACAAAGATTGGTACGGGAAATGATAGACGGCATCTACTAGTACATAGAAAGGCATTGGCCAAAATAGGGTGATGGACATCAGAGGTGAACAATTGATGGCAATTCCTTAAGACAAAAAAAATAAAAAACATCTTCATTGGGACATGGCCAGCCATCAACAAGAAAGCCAACGTTAATATTTTTTTCTTCAACAGTTCATTATCATATATCAGCACAGGGCAGTGGAACTAGACGTAAAGGACATCTAAGCATCCCTTCCTTCTTGGTCAGTCAGGTTATCTTTCGACTTCAATTAGTCAGAAAGTGCCAACCAGTGTTATCTAGTCAGCAAGTCCAGAACAGCAGTATGTAGACACAAAATTCTATTTCATCCAATCACGGATACCCAAACAGAGTAGAATAGTAGTCAAGTAAACCTAATTATGTTGAAGAAAGGAAGAAACAAGTGGTAGGTGGTCCAATTCCAACCCAAAATTAAAATTAACTCTCTATTTTCCTCAGAAAATATTCCTCCAATGAATTCCCTAAGAATGGAAGTCTTGTTCTTCACATAGAAGGAATCCTTAAAAAGATTTCTGGCAAAAGAAAGTCAAGAAACACCTACAATGTTGGAGATTCAAGTGAAAAAGAACACTACTACGAGCAAAAAGCACAAACAAACATCTGCCATGATAGCTTCTAGCAAATGAGCAAGAATATTGTTGGGTTTTGATACCCAATAATCCCCCGAGCAATGATGTAACTCGGTTATTATTTCAGTCGACTTCGACTATATGACTGAACGTTAAATCAACACCACGTATGAAATGTCCCGACCTCAGAGATTTAAGAGGCCATTGGAAGCAACCTAATTAATTAGTGTTGCCCATGACCCAATCTTCATTTAGTTGGATGGCGATTTAATTGGAGGCCCACTTATTTGTTTGTTAGCCTACCATATTTTTTAATTGGGCCTATGACCCAATTAACTTGAAACCTATACCTAACTTACCATTCTTGGACTTGGGCTATATACTTGGGCACTCCATCTCTCTCCCAGACACGCCATTCACGCCTCTCGCTCTCTCTATGAGTTTTCTTCTACGTGAGTTCTTCTTGGTTTTAGCTTCTGCTTTGTGCTACAAATACTACCATCTTCTCTTCGTGATCATTCATGTGTGGTTTATTGTGAGTGGGTACTATTGAAAAGTTACCAATAGAAGAAAATATCAAAGAGGTTGGTTTTAGTGATTCTACATGGTGTTGATCTTTGTGAGCGAACTGAGCCCGGTAAAGCCTTGGTGGCGGCGGTCGATTTTCCTACAAATGGTATCAGAGTTTGGGTCTTCGTGATTGAGGTAGAAATCGACCAATTGGAGGGTGTTCTTCGCATGTTCACATTGAAGGCCGAAACTTCAACCTCGTTTTGCGGCCAAACCACTTATCGCCCGGACATTTTGAGACCATACCTGGACTCAGCGAGGCACCTCCAGCAGTGAGGTGCGTTTCTCCTCCGGCACGTGTGGTGGTCCTCCGGAGAACTTTTTTCAGGCAGAATTCTTATTTTTCCTTGCTGAACGTACTGATAATATTTGTTTAGCCTTTCAGGTCACGTAGAAAAATTCGGACGATTTTGCCCCTGGTACCTGTTTGCTTCGTGTCGGACTGCAGTGATAACTTCGTAGCTTACTGCAATGGTACATTTGCTGAATCTTCAGGGCGAATAGTGGTGGCCCTAAAGCAGCAGATTCGCATCTTTCGTAATTTACGGACTCAGACAGGTCCGCTCTGGTAAATTGGCTTATTCCGTTAAATTTCAGTATTAGCACGTCATTATGTGGGGTGACACTAGGATTGTGGTTACCGTGAAGGGGTAACATTGCTTGTGCTAGAAATTTAGGATTATTTGCTCTATTTGAAGTGTTGAATTTAATTGCAAGTTAATTATTGATTTTGTGCTCTAATTGTCATCTAGTTACTGTGTGAGATTGCATTGCATTGGAAATTGAAATTTTTTTTGTTATCATATCTTCTGTTGTATTAATTATCCTGTTAGAACATCTGGACCTGACCCATTTGAACATTCCCTTGATCTAAGATCGTGAATCTTACGAAACCCTGAGAATTTAGAATGGTGTATACTGTGACCTTAGGATTGCTTTGTGTGACCTAATTGTATACTCGTGGTTGTTCTATTTTCTTAAAATGTCTTCAAAGTTGTAATTTTTTAATGAGAAAGGGGATTTTTCAATTTGGCAACAAAAGATGAAGGAAATTTTGGTTCAACAAAATGTTTCGAAAGCCATAGATGCAAATTTCCTAAAAATTTGACTGAAGTACAAAAAGAAGAATATGATGAACTTGCTTACACTTCAATTATTTTACACATATCTGACGCTGTCTTGAGAAAAGTTGAAAAACTCGACTCTACAAAAGAATTTTGGGAAAAGTTGGAGAGTTTATATTTGTTTAAGTCTACTCTAATAAGTTGTACTTGCTTGAAAAGTTTTTCAATTTTAAAATGGATCCTTCAAAGGATCTTGATGACAATTTGGATGTCTTTAACAAACTTGTACAAGATATTGTTAATAGTGATGAAAATGTGTCTGAAACCTATAAACCTATAATCCTGTTTAATTCTATGTCTGAATCATATAGAGAGGTTAAGAATGCTATTAAGTACGGTAGGGACACCTTAACACCCGAAATTGTTATAGACTCACTTAGGAGTAAGGAGATGGAGATCAAGGCTCAAAAAGAAGATAATAGGAGTGGTGAGTTACATGTGATGAGGAGTAGAATGAAGTTTAAGCAAATGAATCTGGGTAGAGTTCAAGACAATAGTGATTCAAGTAGTGACTCAAGTGATGAGAGTGGTAAGAAGAAGGGCAAAGGATGGGACAAGTCTAGTGGTAGAAGGTGTTATAGTTGTGGTAGAATTTGACACTTTATTAGGGACTCCTAATAATAAGGATAAGCAAAAAGGTAGGATGAGAGATGAGGCGAATGTGGCTGTGGGGTCGAGTGATGACCCTAGTGAGGTTTATTGAGTGTAAACTTAGTTGCTGCATTGCATCTGTATGTAATCCTTTTTGCATGTGCGTGAGTGCTTAATTCTGTTGCATGTTGTATGTTACACTTTCAATGTATTTGATGTGTGTAATTGCATGAATTAATGTGACTCGAATACTTGGTGTATGTGTTTGCATGCATAGTGGGTTTGTGATGCATTAGCAGTAAGTGTGTGTGTGTGTGTGTGTGTGTGTTGGATGTCTATTGATAAGGTGAAGTATAGATACCTAGGGATACATTGTGGTTTGTACCGGGGGGATGTGGAGTGTGACATTTAGATCACGAGAGGAGATGTGATTAAATGTTTAGAATCCTTTATCAGAAAGAGACCCTGATCAGGTGGAGTGTGAGAGAGGACATTTCTATCACTTCTGTTAGGTGGAGCCCCATTATCCACGTAGTTTGGGAGAAGTGATGAGGTGATAAAGGATTATCCCAAGAACTTAGGATCTATTGTGACTTACCTTTTAGACATGAGTTGAGTGATTAGTCTAGTAAGCATGGTTAGCGATGAGTGGAGATATGTGTTCTCGAGGTACGAGTAACATGGAATGAGATAGGATAAGTGTGGAGAGATCTTTTCGTGGGGTCATTTATGCATTTGTTGCATGTGTTGACCGTATGTTGATTAACTGGGTGTTAATATGTTGTTCTGTGTGAACGTATTTGAAAAAGATCTATGTGTTATTCTATAGTATATCGGCATCTCATGTTTTATTTTCTCTTGACTATCACTGTGATTATCTGCTTCTATTTAGGTGTTCTTGACCTTAGCCCTGGTGAGTATATGGAGCAGGTATGGTATGTGTTTCAGGATGGAAACACGAGGTAAGGTCTGTGATACCAATTTGATTGGTTACCTTGATTGTGCAAGTATAAACTGTATGTTTTGTTTGCTTGCAGGTTTATTGGGAATCAAGGTAGAGATTGTTGGGTTTTGATACCCAATAATACCCCGGGTAATGATGTAACTCGGTTATTATTTCAGTCGGTTTCGATTATATGACTAAACGTTAAATCAACACCACGTATGAAATGCCCCGACTATAAAGATTTAACAGGCCATTGGAAGCAGCCTAATTAATTAGTGTTGCTCATGGCCTGGTCTTCATTTAGTTGGATGACGATTTAATTGGAGGCTCACTTATTTGTTTGCTAGCCTACCATATTTGTTAATTGGGCCCATGACCCAATTAACTTGAAACCTATACCTAACTTATCATTCTTGGACTTGGGCTACATACTTGGTCACTCCATCTCTCCCCCAGACACACCATTCACGTCTCTCTTGCTCTCTCTGTGAATTTTCTTCTACGTGAGTTCTTCTTGGTTTTAGCTTCTGCTTTGTGCTACAAATACTATCCTCTTCTCTTCGTGATCATTCCTGTGTGATTTATTGTGAGTGGGTACTATTGAAAAGCTACCAATAGAAGAAAATATCAAAGAGGTCGATTTTGGTAATTCTACGTGATGTTGATCTTTGTGAGCGAACTGAGCCCGGTAAAACCTTAGTAGCGGCGGTCGATTTCCCTACAAATATAAACTAACATTTAGAGTGTATTTGATAGAGATTATTTGGGAAAAATGAATTTTGAAATAGTGATATGATGAGAAATGTGTGGTTGAAAAAGAAGGAAAAGTTATCGATGTGATGGAAAATATTATTTTATTGAAGAATGTGTGGTTGAAAATGAGTAGAAGAATGAGAATAAAAATGAAAATGTGGGTCAAACGGGGCCTTAAAGACAGGAACACGAGAATTTTCATCCAGTCCCAAAGTATAAAATTATAAACCTTACCACACTGTCTACAGAGACTCCCACTATTTCTGGGTTCAATTTCTCAGATTCATTGTAACGGTCTCTGAAAGCAGTGATCTCTACACAAGACAAGAATGAAAGGAGATATAAATAGCATGGTTAGCAACGGGCAATTAGAAAATGAAGTGAAATACACGCTATATACTGAGAAAGTTTAACCTGCAGCAACAATAATTCTGATCAGTAATACTATAGCTCCATAAAAATTATCTCTGGACATGTAAAATACACGCTGCAATATTCTCACCCAGGATAAAACAAAGAAATGAGAGAAAAATAGAGGACCAAACATAGATACAGAGATTGTTTCAAACTTCAACAACCTCAAGATCAAAAGAGAGTTGAATAATATATCAAGGTCCGTCCTTTAGAAGCCCTTTATTCAACACATTAGAAAGTGTTAGTGGTATGTGCAGCAGAGTGAAGATTCCAAGGAAATAAGTTGTCAAGCAAAATCAACTTTCTTAAAGACCAAAAGAGTTTTTTAAGTAAAAGATGAAATAAAGGCATTTTTTTCATTTCTCTCTCAAAGACTTAACTGGATGCGAAGCCTTTGATCAACAGTTTCCAATCAAAAATCAATTAACCCACTGAGCTATTAAGAATAAGAACAGTTATACAAGTCACTACAAATAGTATTGACTTAACAAATAGAATATAACGATAAGCACAAACAAAAATCATTTTAACACAGGTTTTTGAAAATGTAATAATATAAGTTGATAGAAAGCGCAAAATTTCTATATGTTTATAATGCATTTGTCAGCAGATTACCTTTAAAAATTCTTGATCATAATCAGCCTCTGCCAGACTGCCACGAAGTCCCGGAGCTGGATTTCCAACCAGTGGAAGTTCACTCTGCAAAGAGGATAAAGATATCGTGGAAAATGAAAGATATGCAATCATGAACAGAAGACAAAGGCAATGGACATGCATTGTTCAGTTAATCAGAACATGCTAATTTTGAAATATCTAACCATGCAAACAGTAAAGAAACAACTAACAAGTACGCCCTAATCGTTTTTCCTCAAAGTGTAACATGGCTGATGATGATCCAAAGTTTAAGTCTTTTCTACTTGTTACCTGGAACCTGTCTTTGTACCGATAAATATCATTATTCGAACTACAAATGCATTAAAAAGATAGGAACTCAGAAGTCCAGCTAGAATACTCTCTAAAACTCTGACATCTATGAGAGTTGCATATTGAACATGTAATATTTTCCAGCAAACAACCATGGATAGTATAGATTCTTTTGACAGAGGACTTAATATTAAACTCTATAATACAAGTTTAAACTACATATGCCAATTTATAGAATTCATATCGAGAGCCAACATTCGCAGTGTAATTATGTGGGGTCAGTAACCTAATACTGATTTTAATTTCCTTGAACTGGTTAACAATCAGATTAAAAATAAACCAGCCCATATAGCAGAACAGGAGTATCCGCCATTTAAAAAAAAAAAAAAAGGGATGCTAGGAAAAATTAAAAAATTAGCAGGTTTTTGCAATATCGAACAGGAAAAGTCACTGGTTTGATCCCCATTTCGAGATGAAACGACATTCGAACGTAAATGAACAATATTGAAAATTTCAACACTTCTACTGGAATACATTGTAGAATCTGGAAGAGTCGAAACTCTTCCACTTGTGCGGAAGTTTAGTTTAATGGTGTGAAAAAATGAGTGATTCATCCTTCTACGGGATAACCATCTTCATAGGTGAAGAACTTGGTCAGATCGAGGGAGTGAAGATGACAGATTTAGCACAACAAAATAGAGTTCAATGACTCAATAAACATGTGGTTTCAAGTGGGGAATAATGGCAGTGGTCATAGACATTAAACATAAACATAAAACACAATAAACAAGTATAGAAAACATATAAACATAAACATATACAAACTCCATAATGAAGCATATAGCTCAACAAAATAGAGTTCAATGACTCAATAAACATATGGTTTCAAGTGGGGAATAATGGCAGTGGTCATAGACATTAAACATAAACATAAAACACAATAAACAAGTATAGAAAACATATAAACATAAACATATACAAACTCCATAATGGCAGTGGTCATAGACATTTTTTGTATAGATTTTTTGGTGTATTTTCTTTTTACCACATTTAGCTCCATAATGAAGCATATTTATAGAAAGATATGGAAGGCCATACCACTACCTAACCATTAACTTGCCACTTCCCTATGCTAGTACATGCCTAATATTTTGATACATTAATTTCATAACATGTCTTAGTTGGTTTGCAATCAAACTAGACTTACAATATTTGAAACCAAACTTACAATTTAACTTGTTGGACAACAAAGTGTCAATACCCAACATACATTTCAACAACTTTAGTATTTTAACAAAAAAAGGAAGTCAATTAATAATAAATAAATAAATAAATGAAAAAGAAGAAGAAGAAAATCAATAATAAAAAATAACACTTATGGCGCAAACAAGTAAACTGCGTGGTTTAAAGTCAGACGAACGACAGGAGAGAAAGCGATGCACGTGGGATACAAAGGGTTTTCGGAGTCCGGAAAATGAAGACAGAGCGGAAAGGGATTGAACAGAAAAAGCTTTAGGAACGGATTTAGGATTGGTTTTGGCCGAGAAAAGAGCAGCGATTGAAGCAGCAGCAATACTTGACATTGTTCTTACTAAACCGTATATGCAATTATCCATACTTTTCCTTATCGATGATGTGACAAGTCATTATTCATCATATTTCTCATGAAAATTGAATTGTCAAATTCCATATTATACATAGATAGACCGTCACATTTCAGCATCATAATGATAAATAAGATTATTCATGTATTAAATTAACTCTTGTAAATCAATTGTGATAGATTGCTTCTACACAGGTCCAGGTCTAGCTGGATTGTTCATCGTATGTAACTGCGTACCATTAGGACTGTTCATATTTAACATTATTAAATAATATCGATAGTTGCTCAATTATTTAAATTTTTCAATACGTCTCACTGTCACTACCCTCATTATTAATTCTCGCAATCAATCATGGAATAAAATATTTGGTGAAAGCAATATCACCTCAGAATTGCAATTTTGAAAGTTTCATGCAATTCACGTGGCAGTGCTCGTACTTGAAAAGTTAGAACCAATCGTTTTGACCATATTTTCATTTTTCATTCTCATTTATTTATTCATTTTTAACCACACATTTTTCAATAAAATAATATTTTTCATCACATCAATAACTTTTCCTTCTTTTTCAGCCACACATTTCTCATTATATCACTATTTAAAATACATTATTTTTCCAATAATCTTCATCAAACACACTCTAAATTAAATTTCTTATTGTTGAACTTTCATTTTACACTTGCAAGGTTGAGATATTGAGATCCATCCGTTCTATTTCACTTTTTTTCTTTATTAGACCCGAAAAGAATTATGCTTAAGTGCATTTACAGAAACGCTACATGTGGCTGATGCAGTAATTATTTGACTTAGGAAAAAAATTGAAAACTAGTTGAATTCAAACCCATTTCTACCTCTCCATATAAATTTTCTATGTTTATGTCTCAATTTTCGAAATCATGATGGGAAGTCAAACAAAGTCGAAATATTATTGTATTCTCAATATCATTTTGAGGTGCTCACAAACTAATTTTCTACTTCGTTAATGGCGCGTGAAACAGCCAATTGTAGCAAGTGTTAATGCGAGTAAAAATATACCTACGTCATCTATAAGCTCGTTTCGAGAACTATATCGTAGGCACATCGAATTATCCAAAAAAATATCGAAAATAGTTAAACTTGCGTCTCATAAAATAGACGTCTAACTCGTATTTTCTTTAAAAAAATTTCAATTATTTCATTAATGTTTATTATTCTTGAGCGATAAATTTCTCAATATAATTTATATGGGTATCATTATATTGAGAAAATTATCATGTAAAAATAAATCCATGTTAATGGAATAATTGAAACTTTTTAAAGAAATACGAGTCTCTTTTTAAGATGCACGTTTAACTATTTTCAATATCTTTTTGGACTATTAGATATATCTACGATGTAGTTATCGAAACGAGTTTAAAGGGAATGTAGGTGATTTGGGGATTCAGTTAATGTACGATCCTCGAAGATTTTTAAAAGTTAACATATTATCGAAATACTAGTTTGAACGGTTTAATTTGACGAGCATTAACATTTGCTACAATTGGCCATTTCAAGCGCCGTTAACGAATTAGAAAATTAGGGTGTGAGTACCTCGAAATGGTATTAAGAATGTAATATATCGACTTCGTAATTACTTCAAAAATTGGGATATAAAAATAGAAAATTTATATGAAAAAAAGGTAGAAATGAGTTTGGAAAATTCATCCGAAAACTGAGCCAGAGACTTTCCCACATTAGCCGGGAAAGATGAATGGTCCCGAAGCTAGTGTGGGTCCACATTGATTGAGTTGACAATGTAGATAATCTTTTTTTTTTTTTTTTTTGGTTGATGGGAAAATCCGCAATTGCTACCCTTTGGGTGCGTACTGGGTAAACCCTTGAACTGACACAATAGTCTGCAAATCATGCTAGACAATGTAGATAATCTTTATTCCTATGGAGAGAGGTTTATAAGGCAGCTGATCATGGAAGGGTTGCTGGGAATGAGGACAGGGTGTGTGTTGGATGAGCTGATTTTGGACAATTTTGGTGGTTCTGAGATGTGTATAGTGACATTTGGATTTGTGCATACACCAAATGATTTTTCCTCTTTCTATCCCTTTATTTTACATTAACAAGTAATTTCAGAGATTTTATCAAAAACAAAAAAAATCAATCACAATAAGCAAATGGACAAATTTCATGTTTGGCTCAGAAGAAGAAACAAGATGGATCGACTGTATTCAAGTAATGGAGGGAGGAGCTGAACACGTTAACTATGTGATCGCATAGTTATAATTGGCATGGGATCGCATGCCCTCATGCAGAGAAACTAGCTGAAGAATATGACCCTCGTATGCGATCGCATGCACTAGTACCATGCGGCTACATAGTACAATTTCGAAGAGCAACTTTTTCAAGTTTCGTGTAATCTCTTATTTTAGTTAAAACTCTATTTTATGATGTCTTTCGGTATTTTTTGACTTTATTTTTGTTTAAACTAGGATTTTTGTGAGTTACCTGTAAATATGATTAATTCTTTTCATTATAAAACACACAATTTGAGAGATATATTGCAAGACATATTTGCTTTCTACTCTTTTTCGTTGAATTAATTTTTGAATTTATCAAAAATTAATTTCTTGTACTATTCAACAATTCAAGTAAGGTTCGTAAATTTTATGATCACGGAGTCAAGATATTGTTTGCGATTATCTTGATTTTTTGGTTCAATAATTTATCGGATTGAGCTTTTCCAAATGTTGATTATTAACTTTCTTAAGTTTGATCAATTATCATGGGTTCCGTAGTTTCAATTGCTACGTGAATTCGGATTAGTACTTTTCTCTTTGATAGTTATGGTTTTCTATTAGTTTTTATCTTCAATTACACAATGTACATGCTAGGGAATTATATTCAAAAATGAAAAAAAAAAAAAAAAAAAAAAAAAAAAAAAAAAAAAAAAAAAACCCTGCTTAATTCCCAATTCGTTTATGTTTTCTCCTTTAATTGAGAATGTATATTACTCACAAGGGGTCACACGTAATAGCATTCAACAGGAGATGAAGAAATCAATGGATCTACCAATAAATTCTTCAATCATGCTACATGTACACTCCGACTTACCCTTTGATTGACTCAGTCCCACCCGAACACTCACATGGAAGTCGGATCCCACTCCATTAAATTTAATATTTTCACCCCTCATGTGAGGGGGCAGGTGAGATCGGGTAAGAGAGAGGGTAAGTAAAGAGTGTACAAATAGCTTATTCCTAAATTCTTAGCACTTGATTGGTCATTCCCACATAGACCACTGTGGTATATTTTAGGCATTGCAATTTGCCACGGCCCCTATGAACTACTAACAAGTAACAACATATGGAATTTGTACTGTATATCGATTGCCAACTGCACATTTGAGCATGTTTGGAAGTAATTATTTTAGGGAGATGCTATATGTACAGAATAAATTTGTCAGAGTGTTGCCAGAATATTCACATGGACGGAGTGTGTGGTTTATATTTTGCCAATATTTATGTACATAATAAATTTGTCAGAGTGTTGCCAGAATACTCACATGGACGGAGTAGGTGATTTATATTTTGCCAATATTTATGTACAGAATAAATTTGTCAGAGTGTTGTCAGAATACTCACATGAATGGAGTGAGTGATTTATATTTTACCAATATTTAACTCACATGGGGTCCCACCCCATGTGAGTTATCTAGTAACATTTTGGTAAGGATTATTCTCTACATACAAAATAATCCATTATTTTATGTTGGATGATTGGCATGTGTCTAAATCTCTAAGATTTAAATAGTTGGATAATAGTATTTATTTCAAAAATCAATTAGCTAGGTGAATAACAACTAAATATATTCAGATTTATATACAAATAAATATTAAAAAGCTATTGTTCCAAATGGAAGTACACACGACGATAGTCTCTTTAATTACAAGTTAAAACACAACTTTCTTCTCTGAATTGATTGACCATTAATATTTATTAAAAAAAAAAATATTGAACAAAAGAAAGTAAAAAATAAATAAATGTTTATTTAAAAAAAGACTATCACGTAAGAGTGTATAAAATTTTTTATTACACTCCTTATAAATATAGTATTGGAGGTATCACCTAAAATCGAATTCAGATTCGCCTTAAGATTATCGTCCTAAAGACAGCCATCAACGACGATATAATGTCGCCGTACCACGAAAAGCATCATCAGACTTACATCACTAATTACAATAAGGCCCTTGGGCAACCCGATGACGCGGGGTTCAGGGAAGACGTAGACATTTCAACTTTAATTTAAATTAAATTAAAATTGTAAAGGAAAGGAAAAAAATTAATTGTGCTCATGTAATTCCGTATATGCATCTTAATTCTTAGTGAAAGTTCTCACCATTAATATATATTTTTATTTTAAAATAAAATTCAAATTCCCCCATACCGTATATAGACCACCCTACTGTATATGCACCTTAATATAATTTCTCCAAATCCACTCGTTGTTTGAAAATTATGAATCTTGAGAGTGAGGGACAATATTGCTTTTTTTGGTGGAAAGTCAAGAGTGGTTGGTGCGGTTTAAAATTATGTATTTTGATATTACTAGTAGTGAGTAGGTGCATTGTACGTCTTATGTTTCGGATGTAATGATATTGTTAAAAAAAAATTAAAATTGTTAACAATAATATTAATGAATAACACTTTTTATTAAATTATGTATATAATGTGAAAGGTTGAATAGTTTAAGCCCTTGTTTGAGCCCCATTTTGGGAGAAAATGAATTTTTGAATAGTGTATTGATGAGAAATATGTGGTTAAAAAAATAAGAAAATTATTTAGATTTGCGTGTAATATTATTTTATTGAAGAATATGTGATTGAAATGATGTCAAAATACTATTGAAAAATATTTTTTTTTTCAAAGGAATGGGGGCTCAAACAAGGTCTAAA
The DNA here is from genome assembly GCA_019395295.1 of Osmanthus fragrans. Lineage (NCBI taxonomy): Eukaryota > Viridiplantae > Streptophyta > Magnoliopsida > Lamiales > Oleaceae > Osmanthus > Osmanthus fragrans. The sequence continues at coordinate 102,992 of JAEDXY010000032.1, read as the reverse complement.
ATGTAATATTTTCATAGACTAACATTTTTTTTGCACACAATATTTTTTGTCAATGTCCTACAATTTTTTTTTTTTCCTGTTTTTAGCCTTTTATCAAGACTTTTGTTGTATGCATTGAAATTCCACAAAAAAGTGGGAGATATAGTCGCCCATTAGATAATATATGTTCAGAAATGTATATTCCAAGAGTAGGCATTGTTCATCCTTGAGCATTGTTAATGGTAATTGCAAGCATAGATGTATTAAAAAAATGTTTTCTCTTGAATTTGCATGTATATCCTTCATCATTTGCTATTGTTAATGGCATGTTGTCCAACAGTTATTTCTGAATGGATAATATATTTTTTGAAATCACGACAAATCTTTCTTGTTCTATTGTAAAGATCATTGAATGTGTCTAGATTCCTTTAGAATATCACTGGACAATTTTCTTTCAATATTAACTTATGTGGTGGGATACCATTTGACAACAATGTATTTAGTAACTCCGCTGGGTAAAATTGATTTGTATTTAGATTCTACACAAAAGATAAAAAATGAGAATCAAATATGAAATGAAATTACAAAAAATAATATAACTTGAGGATGAAGAACTTAAATTTTCAAATTATCAAATATTGAATTGAATTGACAATAAGCAAGGATGTTAAAAATTACTAAATTCTACCACTTCTGCAAATAAGTGGCACCCTTAAATTCATAAAATTGAATTTTTATCCTTTCTACTTTATTTTGAATAACAATTTCAAATACATTATAAAAATTCTAATTTAACGTAGCAAAGTTCTTATATGATCTAACTGAATATAAATATATCAAATTAAATTTTAAAAGTAAATATGAAAAGTTATACCTCATATAATTTGACGAAAAAAGTGGCACCTTTAGTCGCTTGCTTTTGTTTGTCTAAATTCAAGTAAACATATTTGATTCATTTCGATTCGATTCGATCTAATTATATTTTTTATTATTGGAGACATGCACTTCTTTTTTAATAATCCTGTGAAAGTCTAAAGGAGATGACAATAAAAAGTTATAAAAAATAATTAGTAAGAACTTAAAATCAAAGGCTAATTTTCTAAACATGCTTTGCACATAGTATAATATGAGAAAACAATTTATAATTAAAATTTTGGATCTTTCAGTGTTTAGAGCCTGTTTGGGCCCCATTTTTTTTTTTTTTTTTTTTTTGCTAAAAATACATTTTTGAATAGTATTTTGATCAACATATGTGGTTAAAAAATTTTAAAAAAAAAAGTTTGGTGTTTACCTGTAATACTATTTTATTGAAAAATGCGTGGTTGAAAATAAGTTAGAGAAAAATGTATTTTGAAAATAATAGGGATCAAACAAGTGCTTAATAATGCTAATATATTTAGTAATATTTATATATAATATAATTTTAATAAGTGCCAATGATACTTACAATTTCTAATATATCGCATAACACTATTTTAATATGACGACATTAAAATTTAAAATATACATTTTTTCATATGATAATATAACTAATGTTCTATCGTTATAACTGACAAAAAAACTTTTGAAATGCTTACAAAATTTTAAAATATCAAAATATTTAGACAAAAATTTATGGGATGGGATATAAAACTTTAACTATTTGATTACGTAATTAAATTATTTATATAATTAATTTTTAACTATAAATTTGTATTTTAACCAAATATTTAAAAAAATAGTTGGGAGGCTATTCATTCGAGAGCCTTCTTAATTATTAGTAATCATAATTTAGTCAAGAAAATTAGATTTTTCCTATGAATTAAAGGTAAGAATACTAAGTGAATGTTAATTACGGAAATGACTATAATCAATAAAATTAATAACTCAAAAATTATTAAATGTTCTATGGAAATGTGTATCGAATCAACTTGTAATGGTTAAAAAAATCTGAGAATATGACTATTCAAAATTTAGGAGAATCTAAATTTAGATTTTGATGATTTTTTTTTTCTCTTATCCAATGTTTTAATGAAAAAAAAATGCAAATTTCAATAAACACCAAACTGCTTTTCGGACTAACAACTTATACATAAATTCTTTGCAACTAGAATTGTGACATTAGAATTTTCGCTTCCTAAAAATTAACATTTGTACACTATACAATTATAACAATAAGGAGAAAAATATGTCCATTAATTAATGAATATCATAAAAGACCAAATATACAAAATTCAAAGCAAACAAAGAAATTTTCTGTATAGATTTGGATTATCAGATACAAGTAAATTTCGGTTAAAAATATAATATTTGTAGAAAATAAATTCAAAATTAACCATCCAATATAATAAATCTTCATATAATTCATACTGTTAAAAAGTTCATCATAAACTAAAAATAAATATAAATATCTGTTATTGGTTGTTGTGCCCTTTTAAAAAGATTGGCCATTCTGATCAAAAGATATCACATTTGAATTTTCTATCATCATAAAAATAATATAATTTTGATTAATAATTTGATAATTAGTTATTAACATATTGCACATCAATATTTACTTAGTGAAAGGAAGATAGGAAAGAAAACGGTTTATAAACACATATTTAATACGTGATCTGTGAGTGATGGATTACAAATGACAAATTCATAATTGAGACTTGAAGAGTAAGGGAGTTCTCGTATAGTTTTCTCATTTATTTTCTTCATTTGATCTAAAACTCTTACCAAAAAATGTCAATTCAAAGCAAAATTGAATAACCCTTAGTAATAACTATGTTTAGTGAAAATTAATTGATTTAATTTTAAAAGAAATAATAATTATTAATTATCTTATTTAGAAGAAATAAATTGAATATTAAGGGTCTTGTTCACTGTAAATATGGAAATGTAAAAGTAAAATGTGAAATCAAATGTTTATCACCTATTCACACTCGGATTATTGAAAAATGACTTTTTGTCTCATAGTTTATCAAATTAATGTAAATTAATGGTGATTAAAGAATTGATGGGTTATTTGAAAACGAATTTTCATTTAATACTTATCAAGTGATTTTTTTTTTTAACTATTATGTTTTATTTTAATGAAATATTTTAGGAACACAATATTCTTTTAATATGTAGTATTAGGTTTAAAAAATTTAATTGTATATATAAATTTATTATTTTTATAAAATCTATATATTAATATTAATTGACTAAATAGTCTATGTCATTTCATTTTAATTATACATGTAGTATTGTAATAATTTTTATTTTGCTTTTATATACATTTTTATTAACCATATACTGATAATTAGAAATAATAATGTTTAGTGGAAATTAATTGAATTGATTTAAAAAAATAATAATATTAATTTTAATAATAATTGAATTTTGTTGAAATAAATTTAATTTTAAGGATATTATTGATCATAAAATAAAAATGTAAGGGTAAAATGAAAAATTAAAGATATAAGAATAAATGAGGGTATATTTGACCTATAACTAAATATGTAAAAGTAAAATTGATAATCAAAAGTTTCTCCTTAATCCTCAATTTTAATATATTGTAATAATAATTGTAAGTTCAATCTTGTTTCCCTTACTCGACTTTGCAGAGGATATTGGTCAATTGGGGGATGTATTTTACTCAACTCAATCTAGTCTAGCATGATTGAAAGTATGAGCAATCTATATATATATCTCATGAGATAAAGAAAATTCTATATCCATATTATTGTTTGCTTTATTACAATTCTTCAGTTATTGGATTGCAATTAATGCAAGTGAATGATAATTTATTTTACCACAAAATAATGTCAACAAGCACAAAAAATAAAGTGACAATTTATTAAAAGCTTTGTTCTAGAACGTAAAGCACAGCTAAGGGTGAAGGTCAAGTTTCGACTTAGGTGTAAAAAAAAAAATAATAATAATTTAATATTATTTTAAAAATTTTAAATCAATCTTTAATAATTGAAGAAAAAATGGTAAAACAACGAGCCTAGGTTTAAAAATAAAATAATAATAATAAAAAGTACGAGGCGAGGCCTAGGCGTCGTTTTTTAAAACAATGATTAAAAGAGAGAAATGATTTTGGAATAAATTTATTTGATGTAGCATTTTTGTAATCTTGATTGAATACTGCTGCTAAGAAATGGATGAATTAAGGAAGCAAGAATTAAATAAATGTAAATTGTTAAATGAAAAACAAAAACCAACAGCTGGAGTAGCTCAGTTGGTTAGAGCGTGTGGCTGTTAACCACAAGGTCGAAGGTTCAACCCCTTCCTCTAGCGCTTTATTCTCATTTTTCAATTTTTTTAATCTTAAACAAAACAAATTTGTAATCTTAAACTGGCACCTTATTAGGTACTTTCGAACTTGAAAGTTTCTTCATCACAAGGATAGCCTTGAAACTGCAAAAATAATAATTAAAAAAAATCTTTAAGAAAAGTTGTATTTCTTCAAAAAAATAAATAAATTCATCAATGAACTTTCAAAAAATAAATAAATAAATAATGTTGCCCCCAACTCCATATAACTTTTCAACATGGATAACACTCTACCTTAGTTAATAATTAAGCTATTGTTTGGTAGTCATTTTTGGGGAGAAAAAACACTTTTGAATACTTGATTGATGGAGAATATGCGGTTAAAAATTAAGGAAAATTTTTGAATTTGCGTGTAATATTATTTTATTGAAAAATGTGTGGTTGAAAAGAAGAGAAAAATATATTTTAAGAAAAATGACTATCAAATAGGGGCTAAATAACTTTTCCAGTGGCAAAAAAAGGTTGGCAATCACATCCCCACCAAAAATTATCAAGAAAGTTGAATAATCCAACCTATACGATAATACAACACACATGCATTATAAGATCGTATTGATTTTATCATAATGTTCACATTCTAAAAATACCGAGCAAACACTCGAACGGAAATAGAGATTACACAAACGATTGAATTTTTACTATTAGTAATTTCGACTCATAGAAATAAAAAAATGTCCCACATGTAAGGTCCTTTGTTGTTTGTAATAAAAAAATCTTAAGATTTGATTTTTTTTTTATTTTTTTTTTTGTGTGGTTAAAAAGTTAGAAAAATGTAATAGTCCACTTGTAAAATTATTTTATTGAAAAATTTTGTGATTGAAATTAAATTTATGTAAAAATGAGTTTTAAACAATTTGTAGCAAAACTTAGACTTTTTTTTTTTTTTTAAGAACACTATATTTTTATTAGTAAATTAATAATTTGAATACAGCCAAACATTCCTTTGTGTTAGTTGGTCCCATGATTGCAGAAATAAATTTATAAATTTTTTGAAAAATATAAACAAATGGAATTGGATATTATTTTTTCTTTATAGACCACGTTTAGTTCTCTTTATTATAATTTCGTGTATGGACTGGTTCGTTGAAGTAGAATTTCAAAGCATGCAAAGATTGACCGTATTTGCCATTTAATTTTTTTTTTTTTTTATATGATTGATAACATCTTATTAATTAAAAATAAAAAAAATAAAACTAAAACTTAGTTGGATAAATTTTTCAGAGGGTCCCAACCTTTCCACTTATGTCACTCCATGTCCCTGACCTTCTATTTGGTCAATCCAATATCCCAACATTTTAAAATTGTACGTGATGTATCCCCGAAAGGAGTCGTCTACTAAAATGTTAAAAGGACGAGCAGTAGGCATGTAATAAACGACTAGTAAATATAATTTTTTAAAAATTAAAAACCATTTTGAGGGCTTGTCTATTGCATGTTAAATCAAAAAGAGAAGATTTTGGGGTCTACCTCCCCATGTGAGTATTTTGTACACATTCTGTAGGTTTTCATCTTTACGTTTGGCAAGGTTGGGGATATCGATTGATACAAATGAAAAGGTTGGAGACCCCTAGAGAAATTTACAGGTTGGAGACCCCTAGAGAAATTTACCTACTCAATTTACAAGTTGGTTATATTCAGTTTCTATATTTGGAATTAGCAATAGTATTTTGCGACTCTTTCTCTTACCCGGAGAAAAACACACATTCCCCACGCGGTTTCCGTTCAATTCTCCGACTAATAAACGGCAATATCTTGTTTTTTCCAAATTTACCCCCACCTTTCCCCTAACTTCCTCCTCTCTCTCTCTCTCTAAAAATTGACAAACAATTTCCTAGCCTCTCTCTCTCTCTCTCTCTGCAGAGGTCAGTAATCATATTTTCTCGTAACACGAAGCAAATCAAACATAACCATAAAAACGACAAAAACAAGATCAAAATCCAAAAAATCTAGGGTTTCAAATTCCCTCTCCAGCTCTCCCTCCACTTTTATTCATACATATTGTTTTTCCTTTTCCTCAATCTCCATTTTGTTTTATTTCCCCTTCAGAATCTCAGATTGCATCTTATCAGCCGGAAAAGCACCGCGACGACGAGTAAACATTTTCCCGCGAAAAAATCAACCTCTGGTTTTCAGCTGCGTTTTCACCCCTCCAAGCTCCAAGGTAACCAAATATACATGCACACGCTCTTATATGTTTATTGTGTAGATGTTTCTATGTGTGTGTTTTTATATGTATAGATTTAAGTTATTTTATTTATTTATTTATTTTTAGGAAGCCTGTTGGGGATTGATCTAAATGTATCGACTATTTATCCGGGTGGAGGTGGAGAAAAAGGGGAGATTTACACATATTCTGGGGGAAATTTGTTAATATACATTAAGGGAGGTCTGGAGATTTGTTTGGTTGGAAAATTCTTTGATTTGTTGCGGGAAAATTGATTATTGGGATTGGAACTTAATTGAGGTGTTTGAGATTTGATTGGACATTCTTTGACTATGAAGTCTGAGAATTCGTCCCCGTCAACCAGTCTGGTAAAATGTTGCGATTGTGGGTGTAGCTGTTCAATGATGAACAGGTCATTTTCTGGGACCTATCTTCGTTCTGTAAAGCGTAAATATGATGAGTTTGAGGAAGAAAGCCGGTTCACAATCCCAGGACTGGTTTTACAACAAAATGCTCGTGTGGAGATAGGAAATGAATGTGCGGCATTGCGCGAGACAGTCAGCAGCCAACAGCAGACCATTCAGGATCTCATTTTAGAGCTCGAGGAGGAGAGGAATGCATCCTCCTCGGCTGCCAATGAGGCCATGTCAATGATACTGAGGTTGCAGAGAGAGAAGGCAGAGGTTCAGATGGAGGCAAGGCAGTTTAAGAGATATGTGGAGGAGAAAATGGCACATGATCAGCAGGAGATGTTGGCATTGGAAGATTTGTTGTATAAGAGGGAGCAGACCATTCAGTCTTTAACCTGTGAGGTGCAGGCCTATAAGCATAGGATGATGAGTTATGGACTCACAGAGGCTGAGGCTGAAGGAGAGAAGGATATGAGCCAAAACAATAGCATGAATGAAAACCTCGAGGGGCAGTCTGAACTCCCTCCTTACGAGATATATCCTCCTCTCAAGTGCAATGTGAATGAACCCCAGACATATCCAGACTGCGAAGATGAACCTGCTGACATAGAGAAATATGCATTTGGTGAAACTCCACGGTCGAGGGATCACTTCGAGGATTTGGAGGACCGGATCAATCAATTGGAGAGAACTCCTAAGATCATTCAGCCTGTAGGAGAATTTAAAAATGCGTTTGAAAAGGTGGTAGTTGGACAATCTCCAAGGCGGCCTCGGCATCTTAGGAAGTTATCAAATGATAGTTCAAATTCGTTTTTTATGATGGGTAAAGAAACCGGGGCAGAAATTTCCACTGATTCTCCAAAGTTTTGTGGCAGTTTTAAGGAGACAGTATATACGCAGATGGAAGAGAACTCTAATTTGAGGAGGGTCGATAATGCGTCAGAAGTTGGAGATGACGTGAGCGACAGAGTTTACACAATCGATTCTATTCATCAGGGAGCTTCATATAATGGTGTCACAGAGCCTAAGTCTTCTGTTGGAATAGGCGATGACTATCTAAGGACCCCAAGAGAGTCGGTAAATCATTCTGATGTTAGAGATCTGGAGGTCCAGAAGCTGTACGCTAGGCTTCATGCTCTTGAAGCTGACAGAGAATCAATGAGACAGGCAATTATTTCTGTTGGAACTGACAAAGCACAGATGGTGTTGTTGAAGGAGATTGCTCAGAATTTGTGCAAAGAAATGTCACCAGCAAGACGGATGCCTGAGCGGAAGCCATCAGTAATTGGGAGTTTTTCGTCAATGATCAAGGTAATTCATGGCGGGTACTAAATTTTTTTCTAAATTGACATAATTGGGTGGTCGTGGTGTTAATTTTTTGTCCTTTTATGTGTTTGTCGTCACTCTGCATTTTTAGTATCTCTGCTCCTGTTACCTTTTGTAATGGTGCTAATATTTATCTGGGCTTCTGATAAGCAGTTTCAATATATTAGTTCAGATCTGAATAGTTCTATTAAAGTGTATGTTGTGCAAAATACACACTCCTGATATTATTATGCAAGTTGCGACTTCTGCTCCTTGATTATGATGTGAAGTGCTGGGGCTATAAATTATATAGCTAAACTTTTTGCTGAATGCAGAATAAGTTCCTGCTCCCTGTGGATATCTTGATTGGGAGTATTTCTTTTAGCTACCAGGCAATGGAATCTTGATGCATTGTTAAGTAATAGTGTCTCTATCGAACCAGTTAATAACTTTCTTTTTTGCGTGCATGCATCTATTTGCAAGTACGCTTTCTTTGGGAGACGGTGGTGCCAGTCGCCAGAAAAAGAGAGAGGCGATGATGGACTTTTTCTTGGGCCTATACCCTCTCTTTCGTGTTCCTCTTGGATCAGTTTTTTGTCTTTGGTCCATCATAATTTTATAGTTTTAATTAGATTTATCATGGTTTTTAACTGCTTCTAACCTATCTAATTCTGATTTATCCTTTTGGAGCTCGTTTTAGAGTGTGTCGTAATCATTATTTACAATTTAATTTTGCTTAGTTCAGACATAAAAAAATCCTCTATTTTTTTTCTGAGAAGTTGGTCTAAATATAGAGCGAAGTCTTCCAGATTAATTTCTTATCAACGCATTCGTCTTTGATTCTTTTGAATTTTCTTGTGATATTGCAATTTTCTAATTTCATCTTGAAAGGCGCAACATCAAAAAAGCTATTTGCCCGAAAGGTTGTATGAAGCGCCTCTGCGAGTTTAGCTACATTTTTCTATCAACGAATTAACCATGAAATTCATTTCGTTTAATAACTGATAACTATTTATTTCATGTTCATGTTCAGTGGGTTGCATCTTTCGTTTTATGGAAAAGAAAAGCTCGCAAATGCAGGTGAGTATATCTTTAGTGAACTTTCTAACAGATTAGATGCTGAATTGTGTATCTTTACAGATTGTTTGTTCTACTTCTTCATGCTATTTTACCAGGTTCATTACCATAGTGTCCATTGTACCGTTTTACCATGTAATCGAACTGTTTATATTTGGTCATATTTTACGTATGTGGCTTCTGCCCGCTGGTCTTTTAGTCGAGTACACAGTAGTTTTATGGTTCTTCTCTAGGACTTGATTCTGAATTCTGATAAAAGATCTGCCAATGTTATTACCTAAAAAAGAAAAAGTAAACATCATCTAGCTTTTCACAATACCTTCATCAAATCATACTCATGAACATATTGGCTGTTTATACGCACAATTCTCCCTTCAATGTGCGTTGGGCTACATTAAAGATCCTATTCTAAATTAGATGTAGGTTTATTATGAAGAAACTTCGACAACCACTAAAACAACACTCTTTTTTTCTCAAACTCATTTTTAACCACATTCTCATAGTAAAATATTTTGCACATAAATCCAAAACTTTTTCATACTTTTGAATCACACATTCTCACGTTCTTCAAAAAAATCACTATTTCAAAACTCATTTTTGTAAAAAAAAAAAAAAAAAAAACTCTTTTTAATGGTTGTCAAACAGGGCTTATTTTAGAAATTTTGTGGCCCATATTTGCGTAATATCAGTTTCTTGTAGTGAGAGGAAAGAAGAAATGAACCAAGAGGGCTAAATGCATGATGTATAAACAATACTACCGTTCTTCAGAAAGTAGGCAAAAATTGTGTTTTTCTGTAGTTACAGAAAGTTGATTCCGTGGAAGCCATTTGTAGATATTCCCCCTCTGCGTATTAAATTTTTGTTTATTGTCTTAAGGTACACGTTCGGATTACCAGCCAACAATGCCGGGTTACTAATGCTCTTAGATCGGGGAGCTCATGTGGGGAAGTGGAGACGTCTTTCAAATGCACAATTGTGAATTCCATACCTTATAAACCTGTGGAGCCTATAGCCATTTGTTTGAACACTTGAGTTGGATTAATAACACTGTTTTCGGATATACATTTTTTCTCTGGATTCCTTATTGCTATGGGATTGGGTATTCGGTTGTTTTGTGCAGTATTCTTTTACTCCCATTTGTCCGTATAGGTCACATTCGTTGGTCGAGCAGAAAAATCTCATTCATGCTAATTTGGCTTGTCAAAAATTTCGCTCAAGGTACTCGACTTTAGTTAGTGCTGCTATGTACATAAGAAAGTACGTGTAATTTCTCAATCAAATGTACAGGCAGGTCTTGGAACATTAAGCTCTCTCTCCTTGTATGATTCTTTTTTCGTATTTTGGTTGAATCTTTACTGTATTTGTAAAAATGGATTCAGATTTTTTTTTTTTTGAGTTGAAATCATGCTTAGACACAGATGTTTGTTTGTGCAACATAGAGTACATGGCGTAAAAATGAGCAGCCATGCTATGAGTACTAGAAATAAATACAGAATTGGTACATGAAATTAAATTTGATGGACAAGATGCTGTTTTTTCAAAATTTTGTATCAAATATGTGAGTCTTCCATGTACTTAGGGAATAATTCAAAAATAAAAGCAGATTAATTCAGAAAAAGTCGGGTTCAATGGTATGCTCGAGCTAAGTAACTTGTTTTGTACGTCTACTCGATTTTGTTTGTATTTGAGTGAAGATGGCTTTTTATCACGTTAAGATGATACTTTTTTATTCCAATTGAGAAATAGAACTAACCATCTAATACAAGATTTTACGTAAATTATATCTGGATTAAATTAATCCTATAACTCATCCTTACATGAAATACACGTCGGGTCTTGTTTAGCTTAATAATTATATTAATGTATAAATAATTAAAAATTCTTTCTTCCTTATTATAAGCTAAGTAACAAGAAGATATCTCCACTTCACAAAACGAGGAAGTTCGAGCAGGGCCATATTAATAAAACTTTTTTTTTTTTTTATTCGTCCCTGGTGCTTGCACTCTTGTATCTGGAACAAGAGTGAAATTGCATGACAAATTTAAGAATGCCATCGAGGCATCTCTACCTGGAGCCATCGACCAGTTGACACTTAAAGCTGATGTTGGAAATATGTCTTCACAAAGGAGAGTGGAGAAGAAACAAAGAATAAAATTAAGAACAATGTATGAAGATGAAGAAGGCCCGAACGCGTGATCGCTGTACTCAAACGAAATTTGCCCCCTCCAGATAGAATTTTTATGCCTATAGGGATCTTGGCAAATGGTTTGCAGGATTTATTAAGTCTTGAAAAAGATTTATCATGTAAGCATAAATGAAATCTTTCAAAACTTAAGAACACAAAGAAATGAATATGATGGGGGATTTTGATCTATTGTGGAGTGAAAATGTTATCACCAAATTGGTTTTTCAAGTTTGTTGTAATGAATGTTAATCACTTTTTATAGGCCTCAACAAGACTTCACAAATTGGTGCAAAAATATGATGAAAAGCCACAAAAATTCAAATGACAACGGCTACAAACGACTAGTTATTTACTCTATTACGGTTGCATAGGTTTGTTAAGTCCATGGTAAGGCCTTTAGGCCTTGCGTACGAATATGCGATCGCAGATCGAAATGGCCTATGCGATCGCATAGTTGTATGCATTGGCCTTTCTTCCACTTTTTTCATTCCATACTCGTTTTATTGATTTTTGAACAACATTTTAACAGCTGACGAGAAAAAGATGCAGCAAAAGAAGAACAAGCAAGAAGCAGAAAATTCTCCATCACTACAGTTAGTGTTTACATTAGAGGAAACACTTTTGTTGATTAAAATTTAGTCGTCTGAAGAAAAGTTTTGACTATAATTTCCATTTTGGTAGGGAGACAAAATAATTGGTAACAGATTTGACTTTCTATTTATAATCTTTTCCCCTCCATTTTAATTTTCCTTTTTAGTCAAATCACTATTATTTAAATTTTTGGGCTTTTGACGATTCAATTTGTATTAATTGAAAATTATCACATTTTTTTTATTCAATTGAGGCCTTCGTTCTTTGGAAGATCACATTTTAGAGAGTTCGTTCCCACGATACATTGACCCGTTAACTATTCTTGTATTTTGTTGTGTTGAACCACTTGATCAGAAAGTTTAAGTTTTTAAATAGAATTAACCGTGTATCATTTAAATCTTGTTTTCAACATCCCTTATGGTGTAGGATGGGTTATTTTTTCTATTCAACTTAGGACTTTTGCCTCAGAGTTGAACCCTTTTGATCTAAAATTTTAGAGTTGGGTGGACAAAAAATTGGACAATCAACTTTTGAAGAACAGATCTCAACTCAAAATCTTAAGTTGCCATATTATCATCCCATGAACGTTGTGAATCGAGATTAAATTCTTAAGTTTTCATTACTTAACTCGAGCTCTCGAATATATAATACTCGTTTAATTTTGGAAAGGCATTGAAAAGTATTACTAAAATAGTGACCTCTAAAAGTCGCAACTTTGGTGCTGTTTATGAGCCACAATTTTTGCCTTTTTTCAAGATGCTACCAACTTAGTAGACCTTTTTCTCTAAACTTTTCCAAAAAAAAAAAAATCATATTATCAAAATCAAAAGGAATAAGCTATTTGTACACTCTTTACTTACCATCTCCCTTATTCGACCCCACCTGCCCCCTCACATGAGGGGTGAAAATATTAAATTTAATGGAGTGGGACCCGACCTCTATGTGAGTGCTCGAGTATGATCGAGTCAACCAAAGGATAAGGGAGAGGGTAAGTATAGCATAATTGAAACCAAAAATCTTCTGTTTCATAAAAGGTCCGTCGACGGCGTATTTCGCTTTATTTCTTTGTTGCAATTTGTTATCTTTGAAAACTTTCTTAAAAGATTTCACACGCTAGATCGGATATAATCGAATTTAACAAGATTAAAGAAGAGAGACGTGAACTTTTTAAATTATTTGCACTTAACATTTCAATAGAACATTGAAAAATTGCAATGTATTGCTAAAAGAGATAGAAGTGTCTACGTGATTAAAATAAATGAACCTTGATTGTTGTACATTTTTGTGTACAACAAGAGTTATAGTCCTCTCATATGAGGGGGCCCCACAATCAGCATGTTCCCCTCATGTGAGAGGCTGTAAATTTGTATAGCAGTTAGTACTGTACAAATATCATTTTCCAAAATAAAATTGGAAAATAAAGCAGAATGTCACTTTCAAAAAAAGCTAAAAATTGTATGGTTAAGTATGGTCTGATCATACTTAACCAGAGCAAGTAATAGATTCAATTGGTACCACGTGTATGGTGAAACTGCGGTGAGTCATCGAGTTGTGTCCAACGCCGATCTGCACCGTCCTTATCAAGTGCCTTTTTGCGGCACCGCCCCTTTTGGACCCAAATCAACGAACTCTCCACCTCCTCCCTTCGCTCCTTATGATTGCACTATACTGTACAACTTTAGGTTCCAACTCTTCTATTAATGGCTATTGGCTAATAAAATTAAATCAATTTTGATACTTACTTAATTGAGCCCCTAATTGGTTAATTAAAATTAAAGATATCTATTAATTTTAATAACATATTTCATAGAACTCGCAACTTTTTAACCATACATTTCATCCATTTTTATCAAAGTTTACTAAATTTTTTTTATTTAAATTCCCACAAAATAGGGGCTGAAAAAGCTATTTAGCTCCAGTGGTATTACAATACCATTCTAGATCCTGCTAAGTCATAGACTCCGTAAAAAGTAGAGTTAAGTAATTTATTTAATTATATCTCATATGAATACCACATAGATTGATGCTTTAAAATCAATGATGCTATTAGCATCTCTAATTAATTAGTCGCAGGCATTAAGTACTTTATTTATAAATAAAAATATTTCATAAAAAATGCAAATTTGTCATCCATTTATTATTTAATAGTATTAAATATACTTATATAACATTTTCTGATCCCGAGAAAGCCTGGATGCCACGAATGAATCTAAAGTTAACTGTACTACATGTCTAGAGGCAAAATTTTCATTTCCCTTTTGTGCTCGAGCATCAATAGAGCTACTCTCCTTTCCTTAAACTTTAGCCCTCTCTATGCTCTCTTTCGTACTACTATCTTATGGGGCGAACTCCTAATCTTTATCAAATTTTTAAAAACAATAAATAAAAACGTTTGAGGGAAATGAAAATCGTCTCTAACCAGAAATTGTAAATGACGACGTGATCATGACCACATCATGATGACCGAATATAAATACATACCCCGAAATTCAACATCCGAATAAAATAGAAAAAAGAAAGAAAATAATGTAAGCCAAACACCGGATATGGCAAAGTTCCCAACTGGCTGCCCTAGACAAGAGGTAACCTAAGATCAAACAATGGCCTCAAATTGTTCCTCCATCTGCGATGTTCCATGTCTTGTATAGCCTAGCTGCATTGTAACCACCTAATAAAGTTAAGAATTCATTAATAATGAAGGTTTTATTATAGAGACTCATGGCCTAACAAAATTGACGACGAGACTTGATATAATTCCAAACAAGATGGAGAAATTTCCTAAAACGCGTATATCTTGATGAGGATGTTTCGAAATTTTTGCTTAATTCTGATCATATATTTCATTGTACGAAAAATTCTACACCGAACAAATTTAAACAAAAGCTTCCACGATTATTGATTTAAAAAATTATTGAGGGTTGTTTTGCACGTAACATTGTGAGGGAGCTATGTGCCAATAAGTCAAATTCAAAGTTGGATATGATTGACATTTGTTATTATGAAATTTATTATAGCCTTGTTTGATTTAGATAAAAATCAAAATTTTAGTATATTTTGGTCAAAGTTGATGAAATATATACTTGAAAAGTTGTGAAGTCGTGAAATGTATGGTTAAAATTAATTAACCTAATTTTTAATCAACTTTCGTAATCGAACCAAACATGAACCTAATCTCTGAGTTTATTATAGTCAAGTATTTTTCAAGAAATGTGGAATTTTGCATATGTTATTTTAAAATAAAGTTCAGGGGTAATTTTGAAATTTAAGGATGCCCTCTTAATCTCCCTTATAAGGATTAAGCCTTTTTACAGTGCACTATTCTATAGGGGCCCTCATTGTGCGCGAATCCCACATATTTAAAAAAAAATTAAAAAATTGCACCGGGGCCACCGTCACCGTGTGAGTGTCTGGCACACCAAGCACGATTCCCCTTATAAATATGAAGAGTTGCTTACATTTTAAAGATGTCAAGAACTTATAATAACAGTGTTCCCTCCCAACACTTCGACGATGGAGAAACCGAATTCGACAACTAGTATAATACGAACAAAATCCGATCAGCTGGTGGAGACAATGGCTGCAGCACTATCTGCAATTAAATCTCCGATGTCGTCATCGAGCGAGTCGGCCTTTGGTGGAGTACCGGAGAGCAGTTCCAACCTGTCGAGGAAGTCCAGCAGGCGGCTGGCGGCTGCCTCTCCAGGGCGGAGCATCAGCAGGAACACCCACATTCGGAAGTCAAGAAGTGCTCAGATGAAATTTGATCTTGATGATCTCAGCAGCGGTGCCGCCTTGAGCAGAGCTTCTAGCGCCAGCTTAGGGTTGTCTTTCTCCTTCACCGGCTTCACCATGCCACCAGATGAGATCTCGGAATCGAAATCGAAACCATTTAGCGATGATGAAATTCGTAAGTTCACTTAATAATCTAAAGTTACTTATTTCTATAATATAAATCCTTAATTTCGACAACTTTATCAACTTTCCATCTGGTCTATACATGCATTAAATTCCAGCCTAAAAAGACCTAACACCCCATAGCTTTACTGGTTTATATTTTCTGAAGTCAATAATTAGGAGGGTGTTTCTGTCATCTCATGTCATCAGAAGCAATAACCCCACCCCACTCATTGCCATGTTCTGTGGGTAAGCAGCACGTCTTTAGCTCTACAAAACACAATACAAATATACAAGGCTATACTATTCAAGAAAAGCGAACTTCTACTGATTCTAGCTCGTTCATGCATCAATCTAACTGCCAACCTCAGGCCCTATTTAATTCATTCATGAACCTGATGGGACGTGAAACTTATAATTATAGACCAGAAAACCTATATCAACGTCTAGATGATATGGTTCAATACAATATAAGATTGTATCTATGACATTTGTTCAAATTAGCTACCCATTTATAAAATTTGTGCAGTTAGATTTTTAATGAAAAAAATATTCCACACGCGCACTAGGGACCATGAAATTTTTTGTGAACTTTTAGATAACATTGTTCAACAGCATAAATACATAGTAATAATCGAGAGTGGCATCTTTCTGCTCAATCCAGACATTAATTACTTTACTCGGTATTTGATTGATGATGAAGGGTTCCCCAATCAAATAATGGAGCATATACATATGGACAAAAAGTAGTGTTCCAAGTTAAGTGCCCACTCAGACTTTCGAAAAAAAACCTAGATCACCAACTATGAAAATGAGTCAACGAATACAAGTGGTAGTAATCCAACCATTTAGAGGAAAGCAACAATTTGTAACAGACACTTGTCCTCAATATTTGGTCACAATAATTGTTGATTGAAGGAAGTTAGGTCACAAGTAGGTCCCTTTTTTTTTTTTAAAGAAATGAGCTCTAGCCAATAGATAACATACGGGCTCCATGGACCATGTTATTGAAGGCAATAGTAACATATGGATCCCAATAGGAACATAATCCAATCCTACAAGGAGGCACTAGAGTAAAAAATTGTACCATAAGGGTACGTTTGATATATAGTGCTTATTTGATTCCGCTTCTCAATAATAGAAATCATTTTTTGTGAATAAGAAGTGGGACCCTCGATTAATTAAATAATCTTTGTTGTCGTATAACTTATGACACTAAGGATAACTTTCCTCTAAATTCATCAACCATTAGTTGGTCAAAAAACCACTTTGCCTTAAATTACGTTGGAGTGGTAAAATATCTTCGGTGAGACAACTACAATTCATCAACCATTTGTATTTTGTTTGTATATTGTGTATTATATAATACATAATGTTAAAATTATAACTACAGCAGAAGATCTTGAGGCTGGCATGCATAAGAAGAAAATTCAAACTGAACCTACCTTACCAATCTACCTCAAGGTAATGTAACTTCATTCACTACACATTTCTGTCTTTCTTAATTCGATAAGGAAAGCGTAAACCTGGTCTCGAATCTGTGTTCCATACAAGAGACTAGATTGATTTGATACTATCGATTTGGACAGGGAATGATGGAGTTTATATCTAGACATCGAAGCTAAAATGGTTATCATGTCAGGTTCAGTCTTGTACATAATTTCATCTTACAAGGCATTTGTGTACAAGACTTTCCTTAAACCAACAAAAAATTGGTCTCCACATTATATAGTTCAACTATGGTCTACAAGAACAAGATATTGTATGGAACACGTATTATTAGCGAATGAAAGATAAAACTGTAGTTGTACCTAACACGACATGGTATACTACATGAATATATTGTCAGCTTTTAAATGGTTTTTCTTCTAAATTGTGCAGTTCACTGATGTGACATACAAGGTGGTTCTAAAAGGAGTAACATCCACAATGGAAAAGGATATTCTAAATGGAATTACTGGTTCGGTTGATCCAGAGGAAGTTTTGGCACTGATGGGACCATCAGGAAGTGGAAAGACTACCCTCCTGAGTCTACTTGGAGGGAGAGTAAGAGAGCCCGCACCAGGCGGTTCAATTACTTATAATGACCAACCTTACTCGAAGCTCCTAAAAAGTCGGTAACACCCTGAACCGTACCTCATTCCTTGAGACGACTAAATAGTATATCGTTCTTCAAATTAGAAATGCAGTCCATTGTAAGTTTTGACGTGCAATGTCTGGCAGGATAGGGTTCGTGACACAAGATGACGTTCTATTTCCTCACCTAACGGTGAAAGAAACATTAACATATGCAGCTCTGTTACGACTTCCAAGGACATTGACAAAAGAGGAAAAGAAGAAAAGAGCTATGGATGTTATATACCAGCTAGGATTAGAGAGGTAAACATTTCTCAATTTTCATTCATTTTGACTGTTATTTAAAACATCCAATGACCTGTTGAAGAATTTGATCTTGTCTTATGTGTTCATGAAACTGACACTAAAATTCAGAAAAAAATCGACATAAACAGCATAAGTGAGTGGTGTTCCGTTATATGTTTACAGGTGCCAAGACACCATGATTGGTGGTTCCTTTGTTCGGGGAGTTTCAGGTGGAGAGAGGAAACGTGTAAGCATCGGAAATGAGATAATAATCAACCCGTCTCTCTTGTTTCTCAATGAACCAACCTCCGGTTTGGATTCTACAACTGCTTTGAGGATTATAGATACTTTACATGATATAGCTGAGGTATATGCATCTAAAACAGAAATTCTCTTCCAATTTACTCGATCAGTACCATGCAGATGTAGAACAAAGAAAAAACAAGTTGAATACACATGAAAATAGCCTAGAAATACCTCGCCTCTAATTGTAGTAATCTTATGGCAGGCTGGAAAAACAGTGGTCACCACAATCCACCGGACTCTTCCTCAAGTTTAACAAGTTGATACTTCTAGGCAAAGGAAGCTTGCTTTATTTTGGACAGGCGTCAGAAGCAATGGTGTTCTTTTCATCCATAGGATGTACTCCTCTCATTGCAATGAACCCTGCAGAATTCATGCTTGACCTTGCAAATGGAAATGTCACCGATATTTCTGTCCCATCAGAATTGGAAGATAAAGTTCAAATGGAGAATTCAGAAACAGAGACGAAAGGTGGAAAGCCTGCTCCAGCAGTTGTGCACGAGGTGAGATTATAATTTCTGGGATGGAATTACAAGTATGTTTCATATATTAGTAGTCCGCTTCTTTCCTTTCAAAACAAAAAGGGAGAATGCTTAAAAGCTCCCACTTAATTATAATTTATACCGAAGCAGTATCTTGTGGAGGCCTATGAGACAAGAGTTGCTGAAAGTGAGAAGAAGAAACTTATGGATCCTATACCCATTGACGAGGAAATCAAGTCCAAATTATGTTCTGCGAAAAGAGAATGGGGAGCAAATTGGTGTGATCAGTATTCCATATTAGTCAGGAGAGGGCTCCAAGAAAGGAGACATGATTATTTTAGTTGGTTGAGAATTACTCAAGTTATAGCAACCGCAACTATTCTTGGATTGCTATGGTGGCAATCTGGCGGTGACAGAGCTATCGAACTTCAAGATCAGGTAAAGTTAACCTTGTAATAGCATAAGTTGATGCCTATTCGGTAGAATGGACTGTACATTGTCCAACCAAACAAGAAATCCCTGGATCCTTCAGGCAAGATGGAATAGTTTATAGGATAACAGAAGGAGACAATGATTCAATAAATTTGGAAGAAGAAAGAAACAAAGTATGAGCTATTGGTATTGCTGTCTTCACTGAGGGATAATGATCTAACAAACTGAGAAATTTACATTGCAGGCAGGGCTGCTGTTCTTCATTGCTGTTTTCTGGGGATTCTTTCCCGTTTTCACAGCAATCTTCACTTTTCCCCAAGAAAGAGCCATGCTGAGCAAGGAACGAGCAGCTGACATGTATAGATTAAGTGCCTATTTTGTGGCAAGAACCACAAGTGACCTTCCACTTGACCTTCTACTGCCAGTCGTATTTCTTGGAGTTGTATATTTCATGGCAGGCTTAAGAATGGATGCTGGTTCATTTTTCCTCACCATGCTAACAGTTTTTCTTTGTATTATAGCTGCTCAGGTACCCCCCCTTCCTCTATTTTCAAGACCAAACTAGTGATGTAAATAAAGAATTCTCACCCAAAGGTTTATTAAGAATTTTTGTGAAACAATAGGGACTTGGGCTAGCTATTGGTGCAACCCTGATGGATTTGAAAAGGGCAACAACTCTAGCTTCTGTCACAGTAATGACCTTAATGTTGGCTGGTGGGTACTTTGTCAAGGTAAGCCTGCAAATTTTGGCTAACATTTTTTTCTGTCTCTAGCTTAAGTCTGCAAATACTTACAGCTTAGACATAACAATTTGGAGTGTTTTCGTGGTGCAGAAAGTTCCAGTATTCATATCATGGCTTCGCCACCTCTCGTTTAACTATCACACCTACAAACTTATTCTGAAGGTCCAATATGAACACATAGGTGACTCTATCAATGGAATCAAGATAGACGATGGATACATGGAAGTAGTTGTGTTGGCAGCCATGGTTGTTGGCTACAGACTCTTGGCATACCTATCTTTATGAAGGATGAAGCTCCAATGAGGAGCTTAGGCCATGGCAAAAAAACACGAACGTTTGAAATTGGAAATTCATGAGCTATCCCATCTAAACTAAGCATGAAGCCAGAAAATAGGAATGAAAACAAGATGACAGGAATAGTTATTCAAACTCTTTGCCTCTAAGAGAGGTTGAAAATTCACTACTTGGACTAGATTAGCTTAAGTGTGATTCTTAGGATAGTTTTTCACAGGATTTAAAATTATGTTTGCAGCAAGTTCTTATAATGTGATAAACCTTTTGATTTTTGAGTTCTTAATTAAGCAAGTTTAACTGAATGTTTCTTCCACTTAAATATCACATACAGTAATATAATTAAATTACAATAGAAAACCAACTAACCTTGTCACTGAAAATTTGCTAACAGCATCGTCCATTGCTGTTGCTAATAATTTATTTGTTTTAAATCTTTTACTAGAGGTAACAATGTACTATGTAATGGACAAGCTCAACAGCTTGACGAGCATGTTGAGTACACGAAATTGAAATGAATCATATTTTAGTCCATGTTTGGTTTTGATTTTTATCAAATTTAGATAAAAATTGATGAAATATGTGGTTAAAACGTTGAGAAATGTTGTAGATTCCATGAAATGTATAGTTAAAAATGAATTTTTGATTTTTTTTTTTTTTTTTTAAGAAAGATGGAGACCAAACATGGACTTAATGTACTCATCACGCTTCTCAAGTACATTGAATCATGTGGTTTGTGGTGATAAGCGGCCAATACTTGTGGGTCCCTTAAAAAGTTGAGATAAAAAGTGGTTGTAATGTTTACTAACAATTTGTAATAATGAGCCAAATATAAGCATCCTAATATCTCTGTTATGTTTAGGTAAACTAATTATCAACTTATAATTTTCAATCAAAATTACCATATATTCATAACTACTACCCACTTATTATCAATATATTTCGTGAGATCTACTGCTTGTTGCATTATAAGGAGGTTATAAGTAACTTATAAGTTTACCTAAGCATAGTCATAATTTTATCACGAGCTTGTCATCACTCACGAACTTCAAATTTTTTACCAGTTGAATGGAGCCAAATTGATTACAAGATTTGATGCATGTGACTGAGTAGAATTCGAAATATTTTCACTTCAACACAATTTACAGTGACAAAACAGTAACTATAGTGTTGATCTTAATATGTAGAAAGCTCATTATTATGCATCAAGAACTTTAATTTTTCAGTAACTATATGCAGTTTACAGTTTATACATAATTTGTGTTTGAGTACTTAACAATCTTGTCCAGGCAGTCACTGGCAACGCACCTGGACCAGTCGTCGAACTTCTGGAATTCTGGCTCGATCATTTCGCTGAAGCATTCATCGCAAGTATCAATGTTTGTGGTGAATGCACTAGCATTCACATTGGCCTTGAAGAAGTCACCTGAGGAGACATCTTCCAGGCTCTTCTGCATGGCCTCGATGGCGTTTTCGTAAATCTCCTGGCATTGTTCCAGGCATTGCTTGTCGGATTCTTCGATTTTAGGATCTTTCAGGCGTTTCGACGGTTGAGATGAATTTCTCGATCTTGTAACTGTGGCTTTCATGTTGGATTCCAGTAACTTTGAGTCCTTTGCATGTTCGTCCTTTGGTACATCGAATTCCAGGGACTTGGAATCTTCAGCCTCCTCGTCTCCTTCAAGTGCAGCTCTGGGGACAATGTAGAATGCAGTATCGTCTGCATCGGTGTCGACGTCGGCCTCGGCGGGTGGGTTAGTTGGTGCGTATGCCGGTGCCGCTGTTGGCGAGGTTTGTAAGTGGTAAAGGTGTAGGAAAAAGGGGAAGGGGATGTGGCTTGAGCGGCAGCCTCAGGTGGCGGTGTGGCTTTCGAGAACTTGGTAGGCCTTGCCAGTGAGACAGGGCGGAGAGGACGATTATTAAGGCAATTTTGTTGTTGAAAGCCATTTTTTTCTCCTTCACCACCAAACCAAGAAGAGAAGGGATTGACTATGATTAGATATATTCTTGATGTTACTTATATTGCAATGCCATTGTAGGGTTGATTGGCCAACCATGAAACAGATTTGTCCAAAAATAGTTGATCTTAACAGCCTCATTTCACTATAGAAAACAAGGGCACTGCACAATTTAAAGAGCCATGTAAAAATTGTATGGATGCAATTTACACTTTTTAGCTTGCTGTCACATACCAGACACATTCTGAGGAAGGTACTAAGATTAACCTATTAGATGAGAGATTATAGAAGTCTACTAATCGTGCTCGAGTAGATAAATATAGCAAATCATGCAATAAGGACTTGACAAACCATTCGAGTTATGTTTTCGGATTGAGCTTATCGCCCTATGACTATGAGGATGTGTCTTGCAATCTTCGTGTATCCTTGGGAATTCAAAAAGCTGATTTGGTATAGCAAATGACCATATGCTTCGAATTTCATAGCTAACATTAACCCTTCATAATTGGAGTTCATAGTCAAGGAGTCAAAATAAATTGTGCTATATTAGTTTCCACGCCACATATTATTTTCCGTATCGAACTTGGACCGCGGATCAACCCGTGACCTGAACAGACCGTTCACGGATCAAGGAGATGTGACCCGCGGGTTGCACCTTCACGGGCCGCGGTTAACTCGCTAGCGCGTGAAAAAAAAATTAAAATATAAATAAATATATAAATTTTGAACAACTAAATTATAGTTAAGTAGGTGCCAACCTAGTTGGAATGTACTTATACTATAAATATTTGATAATAGTAATTAGAAATGCATTTAGTTGTTATTTGTTTATGTTAAATTTAACTTTGCAAAGTTATAAATAATTCATGTAACATTAAATTTGAATTCTATGTAAACATTTCTTGATATAAAT
Source organism: Osmanthus fragrans (assembly GCA_019395295.1). Lineage (NCBI taxonomy): Eukaryota > Viridiplantae > Streptophyta > Magnoliopsida > Lamiales > Oleaceae > Osmanthus > Osmanthus fragrans. The sequence continues at coordinate 79,614 of JAEDXY010000032.1, read as the reverse complement.
ATGAATTTATCATTTTGTTCAATTCTTAGTTTACATTTAAAAAAAAAAAAATTTTGCTATAAATATGAAAAATTCTATATTTTTATAATTTTATTTATACAATCATACGGGCCAAATTGAAACAAATCGAAATTCGTGACCCGCATGGGCTCTACTCGGATGGGTCGCGGACGGATTGGGTTGTAGTTCAAAATTTGTGAACTGACCCAAAATCCGTAGTGAGCAGGCCTTTTTCACGCGGGCCGTTATTGGCGGATCGATCCGACTCGAACTACTTGAATTCACACCTCTAATTGTGTTGATCAATAGGAAAAAATGGAGAGTTTTGCCACGTCACCACTCAACCCCACTCCACTCCAAAAAAACCAAAATAATGTTGTCTTTGACAACGTCTTGTTACTACAGCTTACCCCATCCCATCCGGACGCCATACATCACATGTCATTTCCTTCAATGATAGTTAGGAAAAGAGAAAGAATGAAAGGCGAAAAGGGTTTGACGGAATTTCCCATTGTTAGACCATTCTTTTACCAACCCTACATAGATTTTGTGTTTGACCAAAATACCCCTTCTCTCAACTTTTCTTGCCATTCATCTTTATAGAATTGTAATTTCCATTTCTTTTTTGAAAAGAAAATCCCACAATCTCTTAAAACTGTCAAGGACGATATTGTAATTTCACAAAACTGGCGGTTAGGTCAAGGATCATCTAACAAGTCAATATCAAACTCCATTGATAGGAAAGAAAAAAGAGAAGTTTTGATTCTTTCTTTGTATTCTGCCAACGTCAAAGTATTTCCCTTTTCCTCTTTTCACATTGATGTCTCGACAATGCAATTTACTTCTGTCCTTACTAGAATATTTAAATCCAGAAAATGGTGTTTCCTCTGCTCTTCCATCTAAAAGTCCTTTGATTCTTGGTTGAGAAAAATAGAAAAAATTTGCGAACAGATTTTGAAAAATGAAGAATTCTTTAGGAACAGGTTTTATGGCAGTTTTTGCAGTTTCAGGGAGTGTTGTTTTTCTTGCCCTGCAACTTCATAAGCGTCTTCTTTCTGATTTCATGAAGAAGATGGAATTCGAAATCGGTCATGCAACAGGTATTCTTTCTTTTCTCTTTAAATTAATGGAATTTCTCTGGTTTTAATTGATTTTATATGATTTTATGTATATGCAGGAGGATGTGGAAAAGATCAAGTGCGAAAGAAGAAGGTGAGATTTTCCGATGAAGTGGTGGAGCTTTCACGGGATGAGAAAGAACGTTGCAAGAAGCATTTGTCGAAGCCGGCCATCCCCAGGCGGAATGAGGATGAGAATCTGGAGGCGATGCCTCAGAATTGGCAAGTTTTGTACAAAGGGATTTTGAAAAACAGGAATCTGAAGGCGTGTAACTAACTTTTTTATCGTTGTCACTGGTTGCTTATGGTGGCGGAAGCGGTGGCGACGGTGGTGGCCGGTGACAGCGAACCTCCATTAATGTACATTTGTTCAGGTTTCAGTAGGTTTTCTTTATTTTTATTTTATTTATTCGTTTATTGTTATTATTTTTTTCAGAATTGTTTATAAACTCGAAGTTGTAAATATTCCGTTGATTTAGTTATTTAATTTTTCTTCTACTTCTCCTTACTTATGTTGACAAATAAATGTTGGTTAGTGTTTGAAAGTAGGGAAATGTCTTTTGTACACCATGTTGTATACATTCGCCCTCCTTATATAAGGGAGTTGTACACCATGCTATATAACATGGTGTACTTTTAGCATTTCTCTTGAAAATATTATAATCTAAGAAGTCAATCATCTATGTGGACATGTCAAAATGGGTGAGCCGGCCCGCACACTAAAAAATTTGTTCACAGCCCGCTATAAAAAAAGTCTGCGTCATACGGGCTTACGAGCCAGTCCAGCCCCGGATCGGATCGAAAAAACTAAGTAACCCAGCTCGAACCGTAAAGCTCGCATGGACCGAGTCATGAACAGGTTGACCCCCCTTTTTTTTTTTTTTTTCAAAAATTGTCACTTAAAAAAGAAATGGTAAAAAAAAAAAATTTATAAAAAAAGGCCCGCGGTTAACCGTGTGTCTGTTTTCGAAAACCGACCCGAATAAAAATATATCAGGCCCATGATTCGGCCCGCTCGATTAACGAGCCGGTTCACCATCTTGACACCTCTACATCTATGAGGTCGAATAGGTTGGCTTCAAATTTAAAAAATAAAAAAATTCAATCAATTATTGCAGAATAATCAAAGTGAAATTATGTTTCTCTTGTATTTTCAAGATTAAAGGTTAGAGTCAACACGATAACTATCAAATTTAAAAAAAAAAAAACAACAACAACAACAACAAACGGAAAATATGATTTTCAATACTTTGAAAGCTAAATCGTGTAGATTGATTTTGAATAAATTTCTGAACTAAACATCGATCAAACAAAAATAACCGAATTAAAAGACAACTTTCCGAATTTTAGTTTCTTTATTGTCAACAAAGTGCAATCAAATTTATTGATCTTGATCTCAAGTCATTCCAAGACTTGTCTTCCACACATCGGGATTTATTAGTAGGAAGAATAGAAAGTCATAAACGATTTTTAGCCAATATAAAATTTTCAAACGTCTAATTTCTCTATCCTTAAGAACTTGAAAGATCTTTCTTTTGTCATTCAAGATGTAAAGAATTCTATCGAATCCATTCTCTAATTAAATAAAAAGAGTTCAACCATCAATAACTTCATGCAAATTTAGTGAACTTAACAATTTGTATATTAACTAATAAGATAAGAATCAACAAGATGAGTCATATCCAACTTAGGATTCATTACAATCTTCCCTTATTTGAAGAGTCCTAAATACAAGTCATTTTTCATATCGTATCGTAAATTAGATAAGAAATTCAGAGTTTTGATGTAAAGAGAATTAAGAATAAAATTTCACAAATTCCTGACTTTACCGAAGTGTTTGGATGTGCGTGTGAACATGCGAATTTACCCAACTATTTATTCAATAAAACTAACTTATCTCGCGTCAATTTGACTCTAAAACAAGTCATAGTTAAGTCTTTCACTATTTAAAATTTCCAACAAATAGTTATTTATTTATTTATTAATATAAAGAATATTTTACGATCTTTATGTCAAGTTAAAATGCAAAATATTTGGCATATATTTGAGATTTTTTCTTTTTCTTTTTCAGTTAAGGGCTTCTTCTTGGAAGTTCCCATTAGTCAAACAAAAACTACTCCACTTCCGAGCCCAGTGTAAAAAAAAGTACTGGACCTTTTTTTATTCTTTTTGTTCCTTTTTAAATAGGAAAAGTTCAAGAGGAAATTATACCTAGGAAGGTATTTAAAGATCCAAATTTTAAAATAGGATAAATGATTTATTTATATAAAAATCAAGTATTAATAATAATATTAAAATATATTTTAATATTAAAATATCAAATCAATTATATACATTTAGAAACCTTAATTTAAAATCATTCACTTCTCCTTCCCCTCCCCCTCTCTCTTTCTCTCGCTCGCTCTCTTCTCACTCTCTACTTAAACCCACGACCGTCGCCGCCACCAACTCCTGAAGACCGCCGCCGCAGCATGGTGATAAGTGTCGTCGCGCGAAGCAGATGCGATGCACACCTCTCCCTTCTCATCTCTGTTCTCCCAGATGCGGCGCAAAGCAGATGAGGTGAAAAGCATAAGCGAAGTGGCGTAAAGCAGATGCAACTGCGATGCGGCGCAAAGCAGATGCGACTATGAAGCAGATTTGGGGATTGTGGTGCAAGGGTGATTTGGGAATTGTGGTGGTGCAGGGGATTGTGGTGATGGTGGTGCAGGGCGATTTGAGGATCTAGTGGTGGTAATGTTGTGGTGGCGACTGTGGGGATTATTGGAGGCGATTTGAGGATCTGGTGGTAGTTGTGTTTTGTGGCGACTGTGGGGATTGTTGGGGGTGATTTGAGGATCTGGTAGTGGTAGTGTTGTGGTAGCGACTGTGGTGTAGATGGTGTTGATGTGATGATGGAGGTGGTGGTGGTGTGGATGGTCGCAGGGCGAGGGTTAGGGTGGTTAGGCGTGATGGTGATTCCTTTACTATGCCGATGTTATGGAGATGGTGGTTCTTTCACTGTTGCGGTGGCGAGGCGGTGGTTGCAGGTCGGTGGTCACAGATTTGTGACCAAGTATTGGTGGTGGATCTTGATCGGGATCGGTTTGTGACCATAAAATTCAATAAATTGTGATTAATAAATTAGTCTGTGACCTATTAAATTCTGATTTGTGATATCGGAGAGAAATTGTGATCTATTAAAATTCATATTTGTGACCTCGTAATTAATTGTGCATAAGAAATTAATCTGTGACTTATTAAAATTTTGATTTGTGACCTCGAAAATAAATTGTGACCTATTAAAATTTCAATCCGTGACCTCGAAAATAATTTGTGACTAATAAAATTTTTGATTTGTGACCTCGTAATAATTTGTAATTAATTAATTTAATAATGTGACCAATAAATGTATTTGTGACCAATTTGTACAAATTTGTGACTTTTATATATTTAATTAATTAAATCATAAATAAAATTTAATAAAAACCTGATTTTTGAATTTTGAAACTTATTACCTTATTATTGAATTGACGGTACCGAAAGGGAATACCGAAGCGTGTACCCTCCTCACATGAGGCGTGGGGCCCGCCTGCATTAAATAATGTCGAGTTGTAGCCCCCACCTCCCATGTGAGGGGTACGTTCTTCGGTACCCCCATTTTCGGTACCAGTAGAAGAACCCTTTTAAATATTAGCTTATTATCCATCTACTATTTTATTTTATTGTTTTTCACTTGTGTTTCTCAATTAAATGAAAGAGGTGCACTCTTTCGAATTTTACATGGAGCACTCAAAATTCTATGGCCAATCCCTGTCACAGTGTTAAACCTTCAACATGGATTAATCGTAGTCGATTAATTTATGATAACGATCAAGTCAAATCTCTATACTAATGAGAAACGACATAAAAAACTTATACATTGTATGCACGAGTGTGAGTGGAATGATAACTCGAAAGAATATACATGGAGTATATATCTACTTTATTTATTTTTGTTCCATTCTAGTGAAATGAACTAGTTTCCTACATGCGAAAGGAACGAACAACATTTTTCTCTTTTTCCCTTTGTTAGATGTTATCTCCTTATTTGATGGGGGAGATAAATGGAATGAGATATTTGATCTATTGATCGATTGGAGACGTTGTACAAGAATTAGACATTGGGACACTTTTAGAACTAACGTAGTAGATATTTTCGTTACAAGTACATGTATCTAGTGTTGCACTTTGTCCATTGAACCTTTGGGTGGTGTTGTTTTTTTTTTTTTTTTGGCTTCAAAGTGATTATTAAAGTATTAAAAAAGTTAGGAGGCGTTCTCTTTACTGTTTTCGGGCCGTTTTGTTTTCGATTTTTCAAAACATTGAAAACGCGTTCTCTTTTCCATTTTCGAAAACGAATTTTTGAAAACGGTTGAAAATTTTGTGAAGAAAACAGAAAACAACTTTTTTACGTTTTGACTGTTTTCTTCACAAATCTGCCAAAACTCAAAAAACACGGATTGAAAAATATTTTTTCAAAATGACAAAAAGAAGGAGTTTTCAACAATCTCAAAATGGACACCCAAAACACAAAACACAAAATGAATTCAAAACTCAAAACATAAAACTGAAATACGAAGAGAACGTCTCCTTAATGTTTAATGTTTGAATCGTTCTTGGAGAGCTAAGCTTAAAAATTTCAGTTGTCTTTCTTTCTTGAAGCCTACTTTCACTGCCAATCCAATACATACTCCTCTAGCTACCAAGACTCATTCGACTAAGCAATAAATAAATAAAAAACACTAATAAAATTAAAAATAGACCCATTACAAGAAGATTATTAGAATTTTTTTAAATTTATTACGTATAATGATGTAATAAGTAGTGGACAAACGATGTAATTAAGTGCTTGTTTGGAAAATCTCAAAAAGTTGGATCAAAATCAATAATTAATTTTAACAACACATTTATTGAGATTAACAACTTCTATCAACTTCTCAATCATTTATTTCATCAGTTTCAATCAAAATTTACAAAAAAATTTAGCAAAAACTTTGTCAAACAAACCTTAAGAGGTTTAAAATTTAGATATTTGAGCAAAAAAAAAAAAAAAACATTGTAAGGGTATTTTGAACAATTTCCTCTTCATTTATCGTGTCGATTTTTATAAGTTTGGAATTGAACGTACGTGACAAAACTTGTTTTCTTTAATTATTTAATGCCAAACTCCAAGCACAAATTCTTATATGTTACTAGATCAATGCCTCTTAGTTTTAGCAAAGTGTGTTGGAAACCATTTCCATAACGTGAAAGCAAGCATTGAAACAAAGAGTATAAAAGCATCTCCACTTCACTTTTTAAACACGAGATGTTTTTTATTTTAAAGAGTCAACCCTTAAAATTATACTTTAATAGACTCTTTAAATTAACATTTTAATTTAGAGAGTATACATTTAACTCACACTCATTGTGGGCATGTTTGGCAAGAATTTTGAAATGTTAAAAGTTATTTTTGAAATTTAATTAAAAAAAGAAGCTTTTAAATATGTTTGAATAAGGGCTCGAAATTTCTATTTTTACTTTTGCTTCTTGTAGAAGAGGTTTTTGAGAAAGTTACCAAAATTGATGTTTGAAAATTCATTTCTAAAAGAGTTTCCTCATATGAAAGAGATTTTATAGGAAGCTACATAGGATCAGCTCCTTTTAAAAACGGTTCTAATTAACTTCTGACTTTTTAAAAACTGCCAAACAGACCCTAAATATTTGAAAGTGAGTTATCCAGTTAAAAGAACTTTTAGAGGAAGTTTGCTTAAGATAACTTTCTTACGAAACTCTTCTATAAAATGCAGAAACAGTGCCAAACGAAGCATGTGCATAATAATTCAACCCGTCTTCTTTGTAAATCTTTATCTCTTGGGCCATACGAAGGCAAAGAAATGGCATTAGAATAAGGGGAGCCAATCAATGGAGTAGAATAAGTATTCTTATTTATCAGGAGAAACTAAGAATTCTCCCTAACATTTCGGAGGGCTCTTGATATTATTAAGTAACAAAAATATCGGTGTTCCTCCGCACATTTTTCCGTCGACCACCGCCCTTCCCCACCAAGAATGGCTTCCGTAATTATTTTATAATTTTAAGGTACTTTCAGTATTCCCACCGTAAAATATTTTTTTGTTTTCTTTCTTGGAATCATACGTAGTACTAATCGAAAGAATTTCTTTTTTTACAGGTGATAAAGTTGTCTTAAGATTTTGTGGGGATTGTTCGGGGAAGGAAGATCATTATAAGGGAGGGAGAGCAATGACTAGACAAGTTGTTCTCCATTCACCGGCGTCCTACGTTGGCCGGCGGCGGCCACTGCTGGAACCCCAGGACTACTCCTCCAGGGGAGGCGTGCGGAAGGTGAGATTAGCAGAGGTAGCAGGCGGAACAGCCGCCGAGTGTGCCGCTGTGTGCTGCTGTTGCCCATGTGGGCTGGTGAACCTCCTCGTTTTGGCCGTGTACAAGTTGCCGGCAGGGCTGTGCCGCAAGGTGTTGAGGCGGAAACGCCGCTGTAGGCTGATCAAGCAAGGGCTGTTGCCACCGCGGCAGTGCGGTTGTGATGAGAATGACCTTCATATTCACCCAATTTCAGGGCCTTCCGCCATGGTAAATGCTCTGGAATCAAACTCAGACAAGGATGTAATTGAGCTAGAGAAGGAAATGTGGGATAAATTTTACGCAGCTGGATTCTGGAGGAGCTCCTCACAAAGAAGTGAAATGTAACGGTAAATAACTGTAAAATCGGCCGGTCAAAAATCATCATAATAAAATTAAATGCATACTATATATATATAAAATATATTTTTATATTAGTGTTTTTTATTTATAGTAATTAATTTTTGTATGTGAATTACGTGTTCTTTCTTTCTGGGCTTGAACTCTTTTTAATAATAAAATTACGTGTTTAAGTTGGATTTGTTTCAAATGATTGATTTCAAGATACAATAAGAAAATTCCAGAGAAACAAACAGACGGTGATGTCTTGAGCTAATAGATATGAATTGGTATATTTTAAATTGAGTAAGTTTTAAAATATCGATCAATTTCTAAGTCCAATTATTGATTGAAATTGAGTTCTAGTACTTCTATCACGATTTCATTATCTCCTTTCATTTCAATGTTGTAGTAAAGGGAAACAAGATTGAAAGACTGTCCATCTATGTAAAAGCATTCATTCACGAGCTCACTCATTGAGTTCATTATACACCAAACATGTGTTAAGTGCAATACAGTCGCTCTTAAGTCTATGAGTTGAGTCACTCAAATGATGATGATCGAATGTCATAAAAAATTTAGTATGTCCACATTGGATATTAATTGATTTCCAGATGAGATAGTTGAAACTAAATTGTAATACACCGATATACGTGTATTCACATGGTAGGAGTTTATCACATTCACGCACAACTGGAAGTGATAATGAAAGTGGGTATAATGCTTACTAGAAAAGACCAAACATATAGGGGTGATCTATGCATAGTCATTCCAGGTTCACGCATGTTGGAGATAGTTGTTATAAAATTCATAAATCAACCACGGAGTGAATAAAACCTATTCTTGAAAGTAAAGCAAGAGGTGCAATGTAAGTTGAGCATCGCAAGTCTGATCTAGTATTAAACGAAATGATGAAAGCATTCTGATGAACCAACATTGGAATCGAGAGACTCATGATCTCTTGATTGAAATGGAAATGTATTTTGATGACTCGTTTTGACGTTGACGGATAGCTTATGTCGGAAGTTTTTAAGACTTTCTTGATGCTATAGTAAAGTTTGATTTCTCCATATGTATACATCAATTTTATTCAACTCAAAATTTCCTAATGTGCGATTTTCATCGGTAACAAGTATTACAGTATTTGTTGAAAGAAGGAGAGCAAACAATAAAATAATAGGAATAATCAATTTTCGTGACGCACGCATTGCTCGATTCAAATGTTCTTTGGTAATTTAGCTACAAGTATAGGACTCTATAATATTAAAAGAAAAACGTAGAACCAAAAAAGGAAAATAACATAAGAATTACTAGTTTTAGAATCAAGTTAGACCGAAATAAACTAAAAGTTTTATTTCTTAGAGTGATGTGCGCTACTTTTTATCTTCTCATTCGAGATATTACGTGCAATTAATAACTATTTCATATGTTCCACCAAGATCAAATCTTGTAATGACTTGTAGAGACTATGCAATGCATGATATTTCTCTTACATTGGGAAGTTATGTTGGTGGGTTTAGCTCATCGAGTTGTGCTACATGTACGTGAATTTTGTACAGGTTGCTTGACAAATATAAATTATTTTCTCTTATTATTTTCTTCTTCTTTTTTCATCACTCAAATAATCACGTAAATTGTACAAGTAACTCATCACACTTGATGACCTTATCAAGGATTGATTGTACTTTGTACTTCGTCAGTCATTGTCCAAAGGTACAAATGGTAGTCAGTCATTATTCCAGGTGGTTTCACAACTTTGGTTGCAAAACAAAATGGTCCCTTATTTCATATTTTCATCTTAAACTCAATACATATCATCTCTGCCATTTCATCTCTGTCACGCTCATCGCTCACATGGAAAAAGGACTTGAAATGACACATAACAAGACTCATCATGAGAATTTAAACTTAGTGTTTAGAGCCTTGCTAGAGAAACAGGACATTGGACAGACCTGATGACAGGGGGCCCCTATTGGCTGGGTGTCTGTCGCGTTCCTTTAGCATTTTTTCAAGGAAAAAATCGGATGGTCAGAAATTGTGACAGGGTAAGTGACCGATCCCTCACTGTGCAGTGAAACCTGTGTGAATAAAATATTTTCAAAATTTGTGAGCCCTCCCCCTATGTGAGGGGTCGGTCATCGATCCTGGCACTTGTCCTATCACTGTAGCACGACTGTTTTTCTAGTGCTTATGCGGATAGCTTAAAAATTTGCATAAAAAGTTTAGATTAAGTATTAAAATCTGATTTTAATTTAAGTCAAAGTCAAATAATCATTTTCAATCACATTTTTTATGGGTTCCACAATTTTTTAACCATGCATTTCAAAAATTTCTATCACAATTTACTAAAAATCTGATTTTAATCCTCACCAAACAACTTTAGCTAAGAATTAATTTTAATCACACTTTTATGAAATTTACAATTTCTATTAACTTTTGAATCACATATTACATTAACTTCTATTAAAATTTGCTAAAATATTTATAAAAAATTCCTTATTGTCACAATTTTTATTCGATCGCTACATTTGTGATTTTTAGCCTGTTAAATGGACATGTAAGTGATCATTTGGGTTCATATCTACCTAATTAATTACGTGATTATAATTCAGAGATATATAAAACTCTCGAAGAGGATGTTATGAGAAGATTTCTATCATAGGCAAGAAAACGACAATCACAAAAGATATTCTCAAATATTTAAAAGATAAATTTGTTTATTAGATTAATATCTTTTATCATCTTAATGATGTTTTAAATATAATTTGTTTCTAGAATAAGGCTATATCTACATCCACCCTTACCACTTGGATGACATTCTCTCCTATGTGGAGGAAATTTGTGCAGTGATATGATGGATAAATTTAAAACGATTTTATTACTGGTACATTAAGATGTACCTAAGATTGTACACCCTCCTCACATGAGAGGGGGCTCACTCGAATAAAATAATTGAGTGGGTTCTCCATGTAAGAGAGGGATACCATTATGTACAAATCTTGATATATAAGTAGTATTTTTGAATTTAAAATTTAGAGTGTAGATGTTGTCATGTAGAAAAGTGTAAATGAAATTGTACATGTAGTATGATTAATTTTTCTAACAAGAAAAACATGCTATGAAAAATAAAAAATCGTCGGTATAGATTTAAGGAGAGAATTTCTATTATATTGCATTTTGATGTTGAGATTTCTCAAATTAATCAAATATTTTATAATCTTTCTTTATGTTCATATCTTATCGTTTTTCAATTGATATAGACTAAATTATACAATTCGTTATATATTTTTTAGGAATCACAAATTTTATCTACTTTTTTAACCCCACCAACTAACCTAATAAACATGTTAATAAGATTTTATCATCTATTAATATAATTTAATCAATCATGCTAAGTGTATAATATCGGTTAACAATCCCTCATATTGGGGGATCCATAATGAATAAAAAAATGAATTTTACTATTTGTACAATCGAGATTGACAATATCGATTGACAACATTCTTATATAAAGGATTCACGATTTTTTTATTCATCGTGAGTCTCTTAAATGTGAGAGATTGTCAATTGATGTTGTATACATAATATGATCCTAAAAAAATCGTGGATCTCCATATGTGAGGGTGTTGTGAATTGAGATTGTCGACTCTACAAATACCAAAATTCTTTGTATTTTTGTTTCCCATTTTCTCAACTACTTTTTCTTTCTAAAATTACAGGGTTTCTTGAATGGGACTTTAGAATTTATTCTTGTCTTCTCGTTAAAGTAGGAGGAAATTCAAAGCTCAACTTGTGGAAATTAATGGGAGTTTTTAGCAACTCTTGATCCATTTTTTTTTATTTTTTTTTTTCTGGAACGTCTTTCTATCTCCCATGGAGGTAAATTGATATGATTTAAGCTAATTCACGTAGTACATTTTTAGAAGCTCCAATTTTTTGTATGGATCTTTATGAGAAAAAATTCTGAACTGATATTTTAAATAGACTTTTATGTTTGGTTCAGGAATTTATATTGCCAATGCTGTGAAATGTGAATGAGAATTAATTCGATCAATTTCATCATTGAAAGATTTTTTTTAATCGTTTTTCTTTAATGGAATCAAATTTAATTGCAATATAAGAGATTTAATTTCTTACGGGTGATTTTAGCTTTTTTCCTCCAATATTTCGTTATGCAATTATTGATTTGAAGGTTCCCTCTGCTCTTGCTATTTCTGAGAAGGTCAAAAATTCTGTTTCCCGGTACCTGATGCAGATTTCGATCGACTTTTGGGCTATATCATTTAATGCACTGGAAAATGAATAGATGTTTTAATAAAAAAATAATAATAATAAATTTAATTGATATACATACGTTTTTTTTTTTCTTTTTCTTGTGTTTGTTTTTCACTTTCAAGGTCCCAGGAACAGAAGAGATTAAGCAGGCAGAAAATCATGCGGCGTCAGCTGCGGCTTTTGTAGAGGTTGGAATCCAAGAAGCCTGTGATGGTGCTTGCAGCATCTGCCTTGAGGCCTTCAGTGAAAGTGATCCTTCCACGGTATATGATAATGCATTTCTTTTTGCTAATGACCATGTTTTGTTTAGTCTTATGCTTGTAATTGAACAGAATATTTGAATTGTGTCACGCAGGTGACCAGTTGCAAGCACGAGTTCCACCTTCAGTGCATTCTCGAATGGTTCACAATTTTTTTTTTTCCTTTTCCTTTTATCTTTTCCATGTCCCTAGGATTATCGTCTGGTTCACATATTGCTTTTACCACAATAAAGTTGATATCTTGTGTCCCAACTTAACCAGAAGCTGCAAGTTTAGGGGGTGGGTCTCATGTTCTTATGGTGTAAACTGAGTACCACACATTTAGGGTTGGCCATTGTTGGTTTAGCTAAAGTAGGTGGCTGAGAGAGGATAGTGGAGGATCCTTAAACTACAATTACTTTACTTCACACCCTTTACTAAGACCTAGGGGCTTCATATATATTCTGTTGGAAGCTTAATACTTCAATATCTTATCAATTTGTCACACCTGACACAAATAGTTTACTTGGTCCAAATCACCAATTAAAGAAGAAAGAAGCAAAATGTCTGTGTGCGTGCATGTGTGGGTATTTTCTTTCATCTTCTGTATATATCTTCCTCTTTTGGGCTGGGGGGCTGGGGCTGACAAATTGTACTAATAGTAGTTGTAGCCAAGGTTCTGTGAAACGTGTACTTTTGTGCCTTGGGGATTGGGTGCACGGTGATTGATAAAGTTGTACACCATTCGTCATTCGGATGGCATTTAAAAATAAAGTGTAATATTGCTCCACGAGCTTGAAGAAGTTGATTTGTGCTTAAGAAATTAAGTGTATGCGCATGAACTTTTCTAATAACTTGGCACACTCAACTTTCCTGGGCAAAGTATAAAGGTGATGTATTCACATCTAATATTAATAGTTTAGTTACCAAATTGAGTTAAAAGGAAAGAAGCTCCACTCCTTCCCTTCTGTCCAAAACGGTTGAACGAGTCTTGTCTTACATTCCCTCCTATCCACCTATGCAAAAGAGAGAACTTACTTGTGGTGCAATTTTGTGAAACTACCATATAGATATCATTCGGCAAACTCATTGATTATTCTAAGCCACTTTTTTGAGTAGATATGTAATCATCTCAGGATTAGCATGGAATTCAATCCATACAGGGCTCTCAAATTTTCTGTTTGCAATTGCTAGTGCCTAGAGATATCATTGGATGGGCGTTTGAGGAAAAGAAGTGTGGAAATAATTTACTTTATTTCTAAATAAACAGGTGTCAAAGAAGCTCTAATTGTCCAATGTGTTGGCAACCACTTGGACTGAAAGATCCTACCAGGTTTGTTTCTGTTGTTTGCCTTCTCATTTTAGTTTCTGACTTCTCCTTATTTTCAACATTGTCATTGTTTTATCCACTTTAAGGGACTTTATTTTTTCAATGTCCTGGCAGTCAAGAATTGCTCGAGGCGGTAGAGTAGGAGAGAAGTTTTAGGTTCACACCATCAAGAAATGCCACAATATTTCATTATCCCACTTTTGGGGAGTTTAAATTGCAGCATGTTCGTTGACTATCTGAACTATTAATTTTTTCTGATTTCTCACATGGTTATGAAGGAGTTTACATTGTTGTGTCTTTAAACATCTTTGTAAATGCAGTTGCCGGTGGAGGTGAATAATTCTGAACTTCAGGACAGCATTATCCAGCAGTTTGACTGCTGCTGCTGCAATGGGAAGGGGTCATCAGTTGACTCGGAGGGAGAGCTCAAGGAGTCAATCATCTGGGCAAGGTCGTCAGCAGTTTGTTGTGTTCTCAACTCAGCACAATTCATCTTCTGCTGCTCCTGTTTCATCTTCCCTGGCTCCTGGTACAGGGCAACCTGTACCAGCTCCAGCAACTTTAACTAATCCATCGCTCCAGCTTACATCTATCAGGGAAGAACAGCCACAACATATGCCATCATCTGTTCAAAGAAATCGACTTTCAGCTTCATCATCTCGATCTTTTATCATGCCAACTGGTCGAGGAACACCTAATGATAATAGGTAGTCTTAACTTCCTTTCCCAATGAACTAAAAATGCATGTTTTTGTATGATCCGGGAGTATCATATAGTTATAGTCAATTAATACTTGATCTATGCATCATCTCTTTTCCCCTATTTACTCTGTAGTGTGACTTTTTTTGTCCATTTAAGAAGCTCTGCGAGTCAATCTTCCCAATCAAATCAAGACAGAGCTGGACCATCAGAGATGCAGTACACTTGGAAATCTCGATTCAATGCAATATCGATGAAGTATGAGTAAAATCATTCTTTCAGGTTCTTATTTTATGTACAAGTTTTTGATACATTGTCTTCTCAAGTCTGAACTGTTTTGAGATATATGATTTTGTGTCCAAGATACAAAGAGTCGATTTCAAAGGGTACAAGAGAATTGAAGGAGAAGCTGTTTTCTCGAAACTCGTCGATGGCGGATATCAGTTCTGAGCTTAGGAGGTATCCCGCATGATGGAACACCTTGAAGTTAGAGAGAATAATAGAGCTGGTAGCAGTCCGCTAGCAAACAGCCCATTGGATTCTTCTGTCACAGTGCGAAGCAACCATGATGACATGGACACGCATAATGAAGCACCATTGAATAACAATAATTCTTCTGCCTTTGCCACAAGTTCAATTTGACATTAAGTTTTATGACCTAAGATGAATCGTTCCTCAATCCTCGGCATTTCATCTTTGGAGGTGAGTTATTCTAGTTGCTCAAGTCGTCAAGAGACATAATTGATCTTTATGCAAGTAGGAAGACTATTTTGTTGTATTAGATTGTAGCCACATTTCCATTAAGGAGATGAGATAGCTCAGATCTTGGAAATTACCTCACTTTTATGACAAGGGATTTGATTTAGAATTATAACACAAAAGTATATTTTTATGTGCTATCATACAAAAGGCCATGAATCAATTTGGTACTAAACTATGGGAGATAGGTGATAAAAAAAAAACATAAAAATGATAGGAAATAGACAGACCACTGTATAATAGAGAAACAACTGATTAGTATGATAGTGGAAAAGCTGCGCACGAGTTGATTGTCAAGAAGGCTAATTCAATCAAACACTTCTCTTGAAGTAGCACTGGGAGGTCTACATTCTGTATTTATTTATGTAGTGACTCTCACGTGATTCTTGCATTTGAAACTGATTATATCAGTTCAATTTTTCCATTGCACATCCTCTGGTTCTTTACCACTAGTAGCGTTGCGTGAGGAGTGTTTCCAAGAACATGAGTGAATATAATATAAACGGTGATTCCTGCTTACTGTGTTTCTCAAGTCCACTGGTGCTTATTTTGTTTAAGTTTCTTTATGCTTTTGCTCGTGGTATTTAAGGGGGAAGTTGATAAATGAATTACTGATACCGAGTCTTTCACCAAGATTGGATTGCTTTTCTGAAATCTTTTTTGTCACGTATTTCAGTTTTCACAAGAATTTGGTTTTCATTTTCAGGTTCTTCTTTCTCCAACGATGACATTCTGAGGATGAGAGACCTGGCATCTTTTCGAAAGAAGGCCGAGCTTCAATAATTTATATTATTTGCATCTGCTTGTAAATTCGTTGCTACTGAAAATTAGATTTCAGCAATAAAAATCAAGATGTGTGTTTGCTGAATGTTTATATTTTTCGATGCAACAAAGTGACAAGAAGAATAGCTCTATTCTTTAAATATATCCCTTGAAATCTAACTTCTCTTTCTTTGGGGGATGTTGAATGTATGTTTAGTGTTTGGTGTTTGATTGCAAGTTTTCATCTCAAGTTTTCTGAAAGATCTAAGCTATAAAATACCCAACTTAAGCTGAAGAAACTTAGTCAATGGCCACATTCTCTTTATGGTCATGAGACTTTTTAGGGAGATTTTTCTGCGCGCAAGGATATGACTCCAACAAAACAGTCATTTTTAAAGTATATGGAGCAATGCCAAGAAAGGTCGATGTCCACCTCGATATGTAGACATGTCTACCTTATAGTTGATCTAAAACCTCACCTCGTCAAATTATGTTGGTTTTAGCTTGCGGTGAACTCAATTACCTACCAAAGATCAAAATGTCCGAAATTAAATTTTTTTTTGGGGCGGGAGGAGGGGGGGGGGGGGGGGGGGGGGGGGGGGGGGGGAGAGAAGGGTAGTTTCACATTAATACAAGAAATTGACATCCTCCTAGAGTACAACTAGGATTTATGTACATTACAGTAAAATAACAAATATTTTCACACGGTGTAAGATTTTCAACCAATCAGAAGTCTTGACAAGCAATAACTAGAAAATAATGTAACCCTTCAAGTGAATTTGACACGCCGCATACGCCAGCCAATAGAGTAAAGAATGTGTACTTAGATGGACACGGCTCTTAAGACAATGTTAAATGTGGATGCGACTCGAGCGAATGTTGGATTCACGACTCAATTTCATGTTAGTCAAACTTCGAAACTGGAAATCTTCAAGCACCATGGATTTTCAGGTCTATGGATTCTTCACAATCTTCAGTTTTCTCACCATCACAAGTTCTTCATTGCAAGAAAACCGAACAGCGGACCAGATAAACTCAAACTCAGTTTTTGTAGCCCGTGTTGATTCTCATTACTCTGAGCTCTCTGAAATGGTTGAAAACTGAAGAGACACTTTCGTTACAGACTCTGTGTCGAAGCATGTTATTACAATATTTGCGCTGAGAAATGAGGCATTGGAACGAGATTTGGATGCGGAGCTTAAGCTATTTTTGCTTGAGCCGAAGAATCTGAAATCCCTTCAAAATCTGCAGCTTTTCCGTATGATTCCAATTCGCATTGAGTCCAAGCATTGGTCTGTGGAGGTGAGCAAGCCTATTGTTAGAAAAGGATACCCATGAATCCCTTGAGACAATGTTGAAGCAACCACAAGAATTAGACAATCCAAGAAAATTGAACAAAGAAGCAATATTTGGGGAAGAAATGATTTCCAATGTATATGAAGAACAATGATAATGGATTATTTGTACAAGCCACAAGTTAATCCACAATAAAGAAAAAATAGCTTTTATATCAACCAAGGAAGAACAACCTCTTAACCTTAGGAAATCTCTCAAAAAACTCTCTTTTTTCTCTCAAAACTCGGACAAGTGAAAGGAGGGAAGAATGGGGCTTAAATAGGTGCCCGGCGCCGTGGTGCCCCCTTTTCTTCCCACAATTCTCCACCTCGTTCATCATTTGATAAACCTCAAATTTTGAACGAACACAAGAAAAATCTCCACTCGACTGCACCATACAAACCATGGTTGCCTACGTACCCAAAACTCGGGATCAAGCCTCCGTAGTTCACCTCCGCCTTTACATACTCTCCACCTCATTCTAACCCCCCCGAAGGGCCATGCCCTCTTGGGCATATCAACACAAGCTAATATGAAGCAAGTCCAAGCAATGTTGGAACTTGCTACCCGTTACCACTTTGGTTAACATGTCTGCTGGGTTCTCATTTATGTGTACCTTCAGAAGAGAAATATCACCTTCCTCTATGACATCCCGCACAAAATGATACCTGACATCAATATGCTTGGTACGAGCATGATGAACCTGATTCTTAGCCAAGTGAATTGCACTCTGGCTATCACACCACAAGTCCACACAATCCTGCTCAATCCCCAAATTATCTAGAAGACCTCCCAACCACAATGCTTCCTTCAGTCCCTCTGTCATAGCCATATACTCAGTTTCTGTAGTAGAAAGAGCCACTATAGCCTGCAACATTGATCGTCAACTAACTGGAGTACCGTGTATACTGAACACATAACCAGTAGTAGACTGTCGTCTATCTAGATCACCCGCACAATTTGAGTCCACAAACCCACTAATATGACAAGTATCTCCACCAAAACACAAACTCGTATCCGCGGTACCTTTCAAGTACCTCAGTATCCACTTCACAGCTTCCTAATGTGTCTTCCT
The DNA here is from genome assembly GCA_019395295.1 of Osmanthus fragrans. Lineage (NCBI taxonomy): Eukaryota > Viridiplantae > Streptophyta > Magnoliopsida > Lamiales > Oleaceae > Osmanthus > Osmanthus fragrans. The sequence goes on along the minus strand of JAEDXY010000032.1, from coordinate 61,302 downwards.
CGAATTCGCCATGAACCTACTGGCCACACTGACTGCCTGTGAAATATCTGGACGAGTACACACCATGACATACATCAAACTGCCAATTGCACTAGCATAAGGTACACGATCCATGCGTACCTTCTCATCTGCTATAGTGGGAGATTGTTTACCAGAGAGCCTGGAATCTGGAGCCAATGGAGTCATCGCTGACTTAACACCTTGCAACCCGAACCTAGCAATAACCCGCTCAATGTAGCCTTTTTGACTCAAAAACATTCGCCAGTTCGACATCTCTCTTCTAATCTCCATACCCAATATTTTCCTAGCAGCTCCCATATCCTTCATCTCGAACTCTTTATCAAGTTGAGATTTCAACCTATCTATCTCCACCTTACTTTTTGAAGCGATAAACATGTCATCCACATACAAGAGAAGATAGATATAATTACCTCCACGAAATTTTCGAATATAAACACAACAATCATACTCGCTTCTGGAGAAACCCTGCTTTAGTATGAATGAGTCAAATCGCTTGTACCACTGCCGAGGAGATTACTTCAATCCATATAGTGATTTTCTCAAGCGACATACATGACGTTCCTTATTCTCAACCTTGTAACCCTCAGGTTGATGCATATAGATTTCCTCATCCAAGTCCCTGTGCAAGAAGGCCGTTTTGACATCGAGTTGTTCTAGCTCAAAATCATTATGAGCAACAATACTCAATAGCACCCGAATGGAAGTGTGCTTGACCACCAGAGAAAAGATCTCATTGTAGTCGACTCCCTCTCTTTGTGCAAACTCCTTAGCTACTAGCCTTACCTTGTACCTTGTACCACCGAGCTTGGAAGGATCCTCTTTCTTTTTGTACAACCATTTGCAACCAATAGCTTTCTTACCTATGGGCAATGGGACAATCTCCCATGTTTGGTTCTTATGAAGTGATTTTATCTCTTCTTCCATCGCGCCCACCCAACTCTCACTATTGCTATTAAGAATAGCTTCCTTGAAAGTGGCAGGCTCATCATCCTCCACCGAGAGTGCATACTCAACCAAATTTGTCTGTCCATAGTAACTCAAAGGCTCGTCTGACCCCAGCTTCAGAACTTGCTTGTATGTACGCCGTGGCCTAGAGGAAGCTAAGTTATCTACAAGTTGTTGTGCCTGTACATTCTCTTGCTGAACCGCCTCATGTCCAAGCTCATCATCTCTCTCATCTTGAGTGTCTGCATGATGCTCCTCTTGAACCTGACTAGGACCCGATTTATCTTTAGGTTCTATGTCAACAACTTGAGACTTTGAAGTCTCAACTTCATCACTACCGGGCACTGTAGCTTTCAACGAAGCTATCATGGAGTTCTCATCAAAAGTAACATCTCTGCTGATTATGAACTTAGAATTTTCTACACACCATAGGCAATAGCTTTTACACATGCTCCATAGCCCAAGAATATTTCCTCTTGACTCTTGCATCAAGCTTTCCCTCGTTGATGTGGTAGTAGACTGTGCATCCAAATATTCTGAGTTTATCATAATCTGCATGTTCTCCTGTCAATACCCTGAAAGGTACATCTCCATCCAACTTTGAATGTGGAGACCGGTTCACAAGGTAGCAAGCATTGGCAACCGACTCTGCCCACCATTCTCTGCCCAAACTAGCATAGGATCGCATACACATCGATTTTTCTCGAAATGTGCGATTCAGTCTTTCTGCGACCCCATTCTGTTGCGGTGTATTCTTAACTGTCCAGTGTCTCGCAATGTCTTCCTTATCACAGAACTCTTGAAAGCACCATCTGTATACTCTGTACCGTTATCAGATCGCAGTGTCTTCAATTTCTTTCTTGTTCTGTTTCAACCATTGTCTTCCACTTCTTGAAAGTGTCGAATACCTCATTCTTATGCTTTAAAAAATAAATCCAAGCATATCTAGAATAATCATCAACAAATGTAACAAAGTACCTGGAGCCGCCTTTGGAAGTGACAGAAGCCGGACCCCAAACATCTGTATGCACATAGTCTAGTATCCCTCAGCTTCTATGTTTGCTTGACTAGAACTGAACCCGGTGCGCTTTCCCATATACACAATGCTCATAAAAATTCATGCAAGGCTTCTTCAAGTTCTTCAGCAAACCTTCCTTACTGAGCAGATTTAGACTTTTTTCTGACATATGCCCAAGCCGCCTATGCCATAGCCGAGTGCACTCACATGGGTCTCCACCACTTCCACTTGTTCCAACTGCCACATCTTCTGTAACTGTAGTACCCTGAAGGACATAGAGATTGCCTTCACGAATATCCTTCATCACAATCAAAGAACCCCGAACAACCTTTTTTACTCTATTCCATGTCACAATCTTGCAACCACCGGAGTCTAAAGTACCAACAAAAATAAGGTTCTTCCGCAATTCAGGAACATGCCTAACATCCATCAAAGTTCTAACCACTCCATCATGCATCTTGATTTTAACCGAACCAAACCCCTCTGTTTTACAAGAATGGTTATTACCCATCAATACGGTTCCGCCATCAGTGCTTCTATAGGTAGTAAACCACTTCCTATTTGGACACATATGATAAGAGCAACTAGAATCAAGAATCTACTTACCAGAGGATTCTTTATCACAAGAGATGGTGTAGCATTCATCGCTTTTCCCTCCTTCCGAGGCATAGCTAACCTCCTGTTTAACTTGCACCTTTCCGTTGAAGTTTTTGTTGTTCTTATTGTTCTTCTTCCATCCCACTCTTTTGTTAGTACAATTTGCTTTGAAGTGCCCGAGCTCGCCGCATTTGAAACAAGCCTTTTCTGCAAAAGGTCTAGAACTGGATATAGATTTTTCACCCTTGCTCCTTGCTCGTTCATTACTCCTCCCTCTCACAAACAACCCTTGAGTTTTCTCCTTGTTACCAATGGTAGACATGCCACTAGGTACAATCTTTCGAAGATCATCCGCTAGAAGTGACGTTTTAGTATCCTCCATCACAAGTTTATCGCCCACAAGCATCAATGTTTGCACTAGATTCTCATAGGACTTTAGCAAAGAAATAAGTAGGAGAAGTGCTTGATCCTCATCATCAACTTTCACATCAATGTCCTTCAAGTCCGATATGCACCTATCAAACTTGTTGACATACTCCCGGATTGGTGTACCTTCATCCATCTTGCAAGTATACAATTTGAACTTCAAGTAGATCCGATTAGTTAGAGTTTTAGTCATGAAGTTTGTCTCCAACTTTGTCCACACTTCCGCCGCCGTTACCTCACCATCTACCAAGAAAGCAACATCTCTTTCAAGGCATAGGATGATCGACGCCCGTGCTTCGAGATCAAGCTCCTCCCAATCCTCGTCTGACATATATTTGTGCTTCTTCTCCTTGCCCCCCAAAGCCTTGTGTAATTTTTGAGAAATGAGCACATTCTTCATTTGCATCCTCCAATATGAAAAATCATTTTTCCATTGAATTTTTCGATATCATACTTCCCAATCTTCACCGTTCCACTAGTAGACATGATCTATTCACTTGTTTCGATGAAATTCGACAACCAAGTTCACTAAAGAATTTTCACAAACACCTTGTGTGCACAATTGACTCAAGCCTACCTTCCTCAAATTGAAGCTTGACCACCTTGATTTGATATGTAGCTTTGATACCAAATTATTAGAAAAGGATGCCCAATCAATCCCTTGAGACAATGTTGAAGCAACCACAAGAATTAGGCAATCCAAGAAAATTGAACAAAGAAGTAATATTTGGGGAAGAAATGATTTCCAATGTATATGAAGAACAATGATAATGGATTACTTGTACAAGCCACAAGTTAATCCATAAGAAAAAAATAGCTTTTATATCAACTAAGGAAGAACAACCTCTTAACCTTAGGAAATCTCTCAAAATACTCTCTTTTTTCTCTCAAAACTCGGACAAGTGAAAGGGGGGGAAGAATGGGGCTTAAATAGGTGCCCGGTACCGCGGCGCCGACTGAGTGGCGCCGCGGCGCCCCCATTTATTCCCACACCTATCCACTATGCTAGTCTTTGTCGTGATGCATTTGACGAAAAAAATTCAAGTCTTAGCGAAAAATGGAGATAAACTTGTGGGCGAGGCGGGAATTATTAAAGTAGATGAGATGAGATGATATTATTCGCCCCGATGGCATCATCCACGGCATTGAAAGATTATTGATTCCCAAATCTGTGCAACAAGATTCCAATACCAGACGAAGTTTGAGCTCAATTCCTGCATTACTACCTGAGGGAGCACCAGAAGGTGGGCTGAAGAAACCAGTGCCACCAGTTTCTGCCGGTGCACCTCCGGTTTTGCCCATTTTTTATGTAATGGCTCACTGTCCATCACTTGCTCCGGCACCTGCTCCAGGTCCAGGTGGGCACCACCATCATTTCTACGGATTTCATCCAGACTTTCCTCGATTAGGGTGGCTATTGTTAGATTTAATTAAAACCATCCACATTGAAATGAATGAGAATAATAAATGCGGAAGCGTACTTTAATCCATTGTTTGATTTCTTGAATGAGTTATGATATTCCAATTGATATGTGGTCTCCTCCTAAATTTTCTCTCTATTGATGGGGATACAGAAATCTGAAAAATCACATTCAATTGGGGACCATGACCCATTATAAATAAATACAGTTATTTATCTTTCAGTTATTCTAAATTGGCCCCTCATCAATACAAAATAACTCTTATGTCTCTACACTTTATTCCCATGATATTTAATACTCATTAGTCCAAAATCAATTTTAGTGGATCACTTTATTGACTAATGTAATATTACAAATGTGGCTCGATACGATGGAATTTTTCCAACCCACTAGACCATACATGTAATATTACAAATGTGCACAACCTTGTGAGCTCAAAATTTTGCTATCATTATTGAGGGTATTTTCAAACAACTTCGTCCATCAGTTATATTGATGTAGGATCAAAGCAATTTTCGTCACATTTAGCGTAACTAAATACATCAATGGTCACGTACACCTATACAACCAAATGACATAGATCAATCATAGGAGTGTAGCATAAAAATTACATGTTATGTGATCCAAACATGTCTATTTCCAACTGGTCCAATCTTATTTCTTAAGTGAAATCAATACTGAACTTAACAATATAGTGAAATGAACTTAATACTTTATTTCTGTACAGAAAATTATCCAAATACACAAATGTGTCCAATACATAAAGCAATGAAAATACAAACTCCCGCTAAAATATGATATCCTCACGATATATAACACTCATACGAGCATTGTACTCATGAAAGACCTTGGGTGTCAATCCCTTAGTAAGCGGGTCCGCAATCATGGAGTTTGTCTCAATGTGCTCTATGAAAATCTGTCTACTCTGTGCTCTTTCCTTTACAATTAAGAACTTAATGTCAATGTGTTTTGACTTAAATGATCTTCTGTTGTTATTGGAATATATATATATATATATATATATATATATATATATATATATATATATATATATATATATATATATATCACTTGGCATATCAAATAAACCCAAAATTCATAATTAATCAAACCTTTATTTCTCAAAGATTCAACATTGGAGTGACTCTGATACCACTTGTTAGATTTAATTAAAACCATCCACCTTGAAATCCATGAGAATAATAAATGTGAAAGCGTACATTGATCCATCGTTTGATTTCTTGAATGGGTTATGATCTTCCAATTGAATGTGGTCTTCTCCTGAATTTTCTCTCTGTTGATGGGGATGTAGAGATCTGAAAAATCACCTTCAATTGGGGACCATGACCCATGATAAATAAATACAGTTATTTATCTTTCAGTTATTCTAAATTAGCCCCTCATCAATATAAAATAACTCTTATGTCTCTGCACTTTATTCTCATAACATTTAATACCCATTAGTCCAAAATCAACTTTAGTGAATCACTTTATCGACTAAACTTTTAAGATAGCATCACATATTTTAATATACACGTGTAGCCCCATGCGATGAAATTTTTCCAACAACTACAACGAAATGGCTGATATTCTAGTCAATCTTACATCCTTAGCTTCTGAAATGGGAAGATTAATAACAAATGCTACGTGCTTATAGTTTTGGCTCCAAATGATGAAGTCATGGAAAAATTAATTACAGAGCAGTTGAGTGAACCCAGTGCACCCGAGCAAATTATGTATTATCATCTAATTCCTGAGTACCAAATTTGCTGGCGTTGCTGGAGTTTTAGTTAGTTTATGGTCGACTTCAATTAAACTGGATTTGCCAGCATGTTAATGTCTTGTAGTGTTCATTTGGCAGTGCTTTGAAAAGTTAAAAGTTGCTTATGAGAGTAAATGCTGATTTTAGACCTATATGTATAATTTTTTGTGGTATTTTGTTGGTTTAAAATAGCTTATAGAGGGTACTGATCAATGTGACTTCTTCTACAAATAGCAGAAGCTATCCCAAATAATGCCTAGATTATCCATCCTACCAAACATGTTATCAATGTGTTGCTTGGATTTACAATTGGGTTTTCAATAAAGCTTGAGAAGGTGAAATAGGAATCTACCGAACATGTCACGAATGTTTAGCTCTTTAATTTTTTGCACCGACAACGAAAAATATTCATATATAGTTATTTGATTCGATGTTTTACGTGACAGAAAATCTTGACCAATATTTTTTAATCTGTTAGCTTGAAAAGATGTTACTAGTTTTCGAAATGTATTGATTGTTGAAGATCAACCCCAGTCCATTGCAAAGCCCAGCCTAGTAATTTTACTTTAGCCCAAGAAAAATAGAAGTCCAATCCATTTATCTAAACCCAAGACAATGGAAGGTTCTCAACAAATGTGAAAGTAAGATATTTTGAAGAGAAAATAGTAGAAGGATGTAGAAATGAGATTTTTAGGAGAAGTATCTAGAATGTAGTAATAATGTATGGCTAGGATTATTTCTTAATTTAATATTTGTATGATGTAGATTGTATGGAGAGGGCTATAAATACCCTCCCTTGTATTTGGTTTAGGTGTCCTCCAAAAATTAAGTCCTTGTATTCTTAGTTTGAGTGTGGAATCTTGAGTGTGAGTTGTCAGCTTTCTTTTGAGTGTTTGTATTTTTCTTCAAATTGTGAGTAGTCTTTGATAAGTGTTGGAGTGTCTTTTATTGTGGGTATAATACAAGTAATTTGTTTACTTGTACCTAACTCGACTGTCAAATAAATACGAAAATAAGGACAAATATTCATGGCATATTGTACGTAAAAACGTGATCGTAACAAACTATCAGAAATTGTATGGTGAAACTGAAAGGAGTAGGTTTCATTTCTATGAACAATAATAGCATCAACTGATGCTAGAACCTACTCAACTTGTTTATATTACAAATCGGATAAATAAAGAGTCAACTGTTTCATGTTAACAAACTGGCATTGCTTCTCTAAATCCAATGTTAAAATTATTCCGTAACCTCTTCCTACCTAAATCTGCATCTCCTTTGTGCATCATCGCCACAAACTCATTATAATCTATCTGTCCATCCTGAAAAGTAAAACATGGATTGAAATAGTGCAATCGCCAAATTTATTTGGACAAATGCTGAGTTTATTGAGGAGACTTACATTGTTTTGGTCAGCCTCTCGAATCATTTCTTCCAAGTGGACATCCTTTATGCCAAACTCTTCACAGGCTTTTTGAAGTTCATCTGGTGTAATATAACCGCTGCCATCTTTATCAAAGTATGAAAAGGCTGTAAACAGATGATCTTCCTTCTTGATTTTGTTCAGATGCAATGTTGCAGCAATGAACTCGCCATAATCAATCGTACCACTATTGTTAACATCTACCTACATTTCAAGAAACAAACATTTGATAATTCAAATGAAAGAAATATCGTATGTAACATAAACTCGTGTATTCTTCCTACTAACACCTGGTGACATATTTAGTCCTTGAGGTTGAAAATAATACTTACAGACTTCATCAAATCATATATCTCAGATTCATCAAGATTTGCTCCGAATCGTTTCAGTCCAGCCTTAAGTTCTTCAAAAGTAATATGACCACTGTTGTCTGCATCTATCATTTTGAACATTTCTTTTAGCCCTGCAATTTCTTCTTCTGAGAGACTTTCTGCAATGACCTATAATTGAAAAAGTTGGTTCAGTGTTGTAATTCCAAACAAAAAGGAAATAAAGAACATTGTTGTCATGTTCTAGTAACATGTATTGCGTATATGCATCAACAAGAAAAAAATCTCGGTCAAGTATTATTGTCAAAATTTTGATTGTTCAAATTCGATATAAACCCTATTTTTTGTTGAATGTATATACCACATACCCTAAGAGCCATTTTCTTAAGTTTGTTCATAGCTGAAAATTGTGTCAAGCGAGTTAAAACTGCAGAATCAAGAGGTTTATTAGGAGCTACTCCGTCAACTTGCACCCAAGGGTGGCCTGCAAGAAAACTAAATTTAGAATACCAAATAGAATATGTAGGCCGTGTATCGAAAAAAAATTGTGCTTACAAAAATCATAAACTTGTATTACTTAGATTTTATATTAGCTCTTAACACAAACCAACTCAAAATTCCAAATGTTTTACAGCTTCATAATTCATTCTATAGTTGTCAAATATTCCATGAAAAAGTCCTACGCTTGGTTTCTTTCATAAGATTAACAAGGTTGATCTCAACAGAGTAAACAAGTAGCACAATTTTTATCTTGTAACAACGTAAACATTCAGTCAAAAGAATACTTTAGATCTCCTGATAGTGTATAGCTCATATCTAGATTTAAGATCCAAGTATTTTGGAACACAAGCAATTAATTCATTTGCATCAGCTAATATGTTCCATCTTATAGCCTTTGCATTTATACACATTTATAAGCATAAAGTGAAACATTTGTGACTTACAAAGAACTTCGTAAGCAGTTAACCGCCTTTTTGGATCCCTCACAAGCATTCTCTTCACCAGATCTTTGGCACTTTCAGAGATGCTAGGCCAAGGATCTGATGAGAAATCAATATCGCCATGCACAACCTCTTCAAATATATCTTGCTCACTTTCTGTGTCAAATGAATTTAGAGAAGCATAGAAACTGGACTTTATGAATTAAGAGGAACATGAATTAAAGGGCGGGGAAAAACTTTCTAATAAATTAAGAGGAACATGAGTTAAAGGGGAAAAAAACATTCTACATCTTACCTCCCCAAAATGGAGGCACGCCGCAAAGAAGAATGTAAATCATCACACCTGCGCTCCAGACATCTGCCTCTGGTCCATAGCGCTTACTAAGAACTTCTGGAGCAACATAATACGGGCTACCAACCACATCATTGAATATATCCCCTATAGCACAGAGCATTAATTAAGCAACCAAAGAGAGCACAGTCAAACATGCATAACTAAAGACTTGGATATACCAACAGTGTTGGATTAGAATAGTGAACTTGCCGTTGAAAGGCGTGTAAACAACAAGATGAAAGAAACAAAATTGTTAAATTGTCATGGGAACTAGGAAATTATGTCCCTTTAATAGTCCATAAGCAAAGGTGCAATATGACTGGGTATGACTGGAAGTCTATCAGTGGGTATATTCTGCAAAACTGAGTAGAATGGCTGAAATTAAAATGCATTCAGTCTCTTTTGAATGTAATTTGTCTTAACCAGAGAAACTGATACTAATTTCAGTGAACAAAAATTATGTCAAAATAATTTTTTTTGTAGAACTGTATTGGCATAGGAAAAGAGGAAAATCTCACGATCAAGGTTTCCTTTCAGCACAATCCTTAGTCAGCATTTCGTCTAACCCATAGCAAGGTTGTTCCTAATCATAACCCCCTCTTTAATACTGAAGTGTCCCGACCTGTTTGCTGGTAGGTCATAGGTGAAGAAAATTATAGAGCTGCATGTATTTGTGATACTGTAGATAGAGTTGACCTTAGTCAGAATTTCGTCTAGCACATAGCAAGACTGATCCTAATTGTAACCCCCTCTTTCTGTAATATGAAGTGTCCCAGCCAGTTTGTTGGCAGGTGAAGGAAATTAGAGCTGCATGTATTTGTAATACTGTAGATAGAGTTTATCTAAAATTAAGTCAAATAATAACCATGTTTACATCTGCATCAAAATTTTCATTTTGACCAATGAATCCATTTCAAAATTACTAGGAATTAATTCTGTTTTACCTAATATGGATACTAATCTTGTGCCTAATATAGCGCAGGCAGCCTTGACCGGTATAAAATGAAATCTTATTTGTATTAGCATTCTGATGGGTATCTATGAGGTAGAACCTATTATAACCGTTTAATTTGTGTTTAAACTATTCTTGTAACTCAATCAGTTTTGCGGCATACTGCCTTCCACATGAGCATAGCTTCTATTCCTTAAGTTTCTTATTAACAAGGCTGTGTTGGATCCTACAGTGAAAACAGACAAAATTCTTTTTCCTTCCCACAGGTAACCACAAACCTCCTTCAGGGGACTTTACAGAAAAAGGTTTCTTGTTAATTTTATCTGATAACTTGGTATTTAAGCTAAATTCTAACTCCAAAAGAATTTTTTTTAGTTCAGTTGCCATCTTGAGCTAAAAATGAATATCCTTCCACTCATAAATAACCATCATCTTTTCATTAAGATACCTTGAAGTTCTAAAATCATAATTTCATCAACCTCTGCCTTCTAGCCTCTTACTAATACGTGATTGGTCTTGCATCCCAGATGCAGTGGAGGAAGGAAAATTACAAAACACATTTGTTCTAGCTAGAGAAAATCTAGCAACAACGAATAATATATTGGTACTTAAGTGTCTATTATCTTGTCATATTCCGCAGCAATCCATCAGTTTGCCATTTCAGTTATTTCAAGGATATTTGGTTCAATGTTTATATTGAAACGTTGAACAGATGTAGTTTTAAAATCAGTCTAATTTATTTTAAACTTTGTTAAGTAGATACATTCACCAAGTACGTGGAGGATACTTTACTGATCATTATAAACCACATTTAGTACCGAGACTTCTCATGACCTAGGCAATTAGTTGAAGCTATGAAATTGCTGACAGCAATATGTCAAGACTTTAAAGTATTAAACAAAGAAAAGGTATATTACATAGAACTAGGCAATAAGTTTAAGCCAATACATGCAGGGAACTTGTGAAAAAAAAATCGTGAAAACAACTTTGGAACAAACCTGGCTTGAAGAATATGGATAGCCCAAAGTCTATTGTCTTTATAGGAGAATCCTCCTCCTCATTGATGAATAGGAAATTCTCGGGCTTGAGATCCCGGTGCATGACTCCTAAAGAATGACAGGCTTCAATAACACCAACTATTGTCCTGGTAAGCTCGGCTGCTTGTTTCTCAGAGTAATGCCCTCTTTTAACAATTCTGTCAAAGAGCTCCCCTCCTGCACACAATTCCATCACAACATGAACGGCCACAGCATCCTCATAAGCTGCTTTGATTGAAATGACATTCGGGTGGCCAGCTAAGTGATGCATGATCTCAATTTCTCTCCTGACATCCTCCACATCCTCCAGAGTCAACAATTTTCTCTTCGCAATAGATTTACACGCGTACTCTTTTCCAGTTGTCTTCTCTACACACAGAAACGTCGTTCCAAACTGCCCATGTCCAAGTTTTTTGCCCAAATTATAGTATTCCTTCAGGTTTCCTTTTTTAGTTCTTAGCACTGAGTCCACCTTAAGACCTGCACTCATCATTCTTTTAACATTGTGGGGTTTCTTGGGCTTTGGGGAATCTACTGGTTTCGGCTTCTCATTCTCAGGATTTTGAACTGGTTTTTTCTCATCAGTTTTGATTGCATCTTTCCATGATCTGGACTGAGGTGGTTTTTTATCTTCCTTCACTATGATCACGGTTGCCTGGGGTTGTGTGGGCTTTTCTGGTTGGCGTTCCTCCTTCTCAATCTTCACCAATTCAGGGGGTGTATTCTGAACTGGATTAGGACCTTCTAACTGTTTAACTGTAGGTGGTGCTTCGCACCGTTTTTCTTTGTTGTGATTTTTAGAAAACAGCTGTGGTAATTTAGGCCACCACAAATTGGAAACTGTGTGCAGAAACCCATCCTTAGCAATCTTCCCATTAACACAAGCGTTTCCCATAATAATGTCTCTCTAACTTTTCCCCCCAAAAATCTCCTACTCTGTAATCATCGTAAACATATTCAAACCCAACAATTTCCCCACAACAAAAAGATTCAATCTCTTGAAGAGTCACCCAACTGTGAAACCCTAAAAACCAGTAACTCTACAGGACAGCCAGAGGAGGAAATCAAAGCATTACGCACCCGGTATATCAGCTAATATTATCAGTCACAGAGCTTAGTGATTTGAAAAAGTACTAAAAATCAATGCAAATAATCGTGATGTCAATGATTTTAGGAACTTACCAAATAATCAATTCAATCAACTCCCATTAACAATCAAAGCAAGCTCATGTTATCAATGGAAAGAGTAATATAAACAAATTACAAAAAAAAAAAATTATAAAATAAAATAATAATAATAATAATAATAATTGTGACCCTTGTTTGAAATTTGATATGTATAGAAATAAAATTTATATAATCAAGAAAATGTCAAAGAGAAAAAGCATGCAGAATTGGTATATCATATTCAATTATGCTATGGGTACAGATTTATTTCACCGAATGCGTACAGATTTTCAAATTTTGGCTGACGTGGCTGAAACTTAAAATAAAGAAATAACAAAGTCTACGAAGGCACTAAAAACTAAAAAACCCTATCACTTTCCCATTTCCCTTTTCCCTTTTCCCCCATATCTCAGTTGCGTCTCTCCCCTTCCCCAAAATCCATACTCTCCATTCACCAAAATCAACTCACCGTCACAACCTTAGAGTCGCCGGCATACAGCATACGTCGCGAGTGCCGTACCTTGAACACAGCTCTCTGCTCCATCGACGCTAACGGTCTGAAAGTGCTATCCGCCCTTCACTGCCACAATCCAGCGATATAATGTAAGTATAGTGATAGGGTTGTTGTCTTTTGGCTGACATTACAACGATTCGGTTTGGGTTTTGTTGTATTTTGTTTTTGAAGTATGTTATTTTTTTTTTTCCACCGTCATCGTCTTTGAGTCGCCGGCGTACAACATACGACGCGAGTATCGTACCATCAACACCGTCCTCTGCTCACCGCCCTTCACTGCCACAGGCTACCGAAGTACATGTAAGTGGGTTTTTTGTTTTTATTTTGCTAGGGTTGTTTTTATTTTTGTTTAGGGTTAGCTTGAATTTGGTATTTCGCGTCTTTATTACTTGGCCGTGTTGATGAAAATGTATCCCAAATTTTTGTGTGTTCGGTTTATTGTGACGAAATAGTGGCCCAGTAAGAAAATGAGAAAATTGTTCTGTCGGACGTTGTTGATGCTGTTCTGCGCTTATTGTGAAGATTTTTTGAGGAAGAAAAATTGTAACCTTACTTGGTATAATTGTTTGCACTTATATTTTTATATAAGAAAAATTGGAACCTTACAATTCCTGGGAGGCCCAAACCAATGGTTGGAAGAATCGCTGATAACGCCTTTTGCATCGTCTTTTTTTTGTTTTTTCTTCTTTTTTCACCAAGGCATTTCCTAGTTGCTTTGCCATACATATATACAACATTTCCATTTTTGCTGCTTCTAGTATGTATTAACTTGCTATTATTTTTTGAAAGCAAAGTCAGTAGATTCTTCCCAGTGGATTCAAAACAGTTTTGAATTTTTGTTTAATACAGTTTCAGTTTTGTTCGTGAGTAGATAAATAAATAAATAATGTTGACCGTGATTGCACTTCTAATGCAAATTATTCCTGTTGTGTGCTTTTCTTTTGTGGTTAGAGAGAAACGAAGCCTTGTTATGGTTAGATATATTGTCGTAAAAGCTAGATATATTTATATGGAACTCAAAAGTTTATTGAAGTAGCTCAAAATACAAGAGTGCAGGTTTGGACCTTAGCAGAGCAGTCCTTGGCTAGAGAATGAAAGGGAAAAATTTCGGGGTTTGTCACGGTTGCAGAAGCAACACGCACTACTTTGCCCAGTGCCTTTCAAAAATCCGATGCCCTAGGTGTGAGTATGGATATCGAAAATGTTTTGAAGTAGAACGGGATACCGGTAACAAGGGGCGACTGTTCTTCACGTGCAGTGATGAATGTGGATACTTTGATTGGGTGAAAGATGAAGATTTACTTGGGGAATCGAGTTCTATTACTCAAGCGGTAAAAGGTGAACCCAACGATGACGATGAAGAATTGCCAAGACTATTTGACGAGCTAGCTAGAATTAGCAAGAAACGAGGCGTGGAGATATCGTTGCAAATGACTTTTAGCACTGGAAAAGGATTGCCCACATCTGACGAGAAAGGAAATGGATAGGATTGACTGGATTAGTCGGGTTATGGTTATGGCGTTGTAACGACTCTCAATTTGTTTTGGAAATGTTGTAATGTGAGAGTTATGTAATGTAGTTCTGTGTTTGGGTCGGTCGAACTGGAATGAAGCACTAATTTATCCAAAAATGTTGTTGTGTTAATAATATATGTTAGTAGAGTTGCTGATTTTTTTCCAAAGATCTGTTTATTTCTTTGAAAATCCGGCACACGTCTGGTTTCACGAAATGCCCATGCATGCACTCTCACCCTGCAACTATTTTTTACATTGCATTTATTCTCCATCATTCCCCTGAAACTTCCGCCTTCACTAACATTATGGCAGCACCAAACAAAAGTCATTTGCACAAATTGACAACAAGAAATGGCAACTTCCTTCACCATAAAACAATTGGCAGCAAATGAAGAAATCGAATGATACCGTTTTACAGAAATTATAGCATGGACACAAATATCAAAAATCCTTTTTACACACCATCACAGCAAATTGAAATATTTTAGAGCTCAACACAAATATCAAAAATCCTATTTTACACACCACGGTTCTACCAACATTAAGTTGAACGTGCTATCCAATTCTCGAAGTACAAATAGATGTTGTGCTCTTTCTACAAAATCAGTGCAACCAACAATAAACTTTGGCTCATGTATCTGCAAATGAATAAATTGAACTGAAATTAGCATAAACATATTTACTGATTTTGAGCTCTAAAAGAAAAATGGTCTTTACCTAATCCATGATAACATCATTTCCATTACAACAACATTTTATTTTAAGATCAAATAAAATTTTGCACTTTACCCCGCATACCTTCCACGCCGAGAATCACAAGCTCGGGCCACCTTGATCTGGCAAATGTTGGTAGAAGTACGGCATGACAAGACCTGATGACAAGTTCAATTAATAAATATTGAAGACACTAAATAAATAATTTCTTTTGTAACACGAAATATGTTATACCTTCATCGTTGACAAGAACATTTGTCTGCGACGGACGAACGACATATTGTAATGGCGTCGGGACAGAAGTTCGTGGTACTTGAGAGTCCTGGAGCTCAAGCGATCCCTCTTCCGTACTACTACGTAGCGCTGTAGGTCTCTTTCCTTTGCTTGTCGTTGCGCGGCCCTTCACGTGAATAAAGAAAAATGAATATTTTTTTAAAATTCACAATCAACAAACACACTAACAAAAGTCCCGGTGTCCTCGTTCGATAATAGTCCACAGCCAAGCAATGTCGATTGTCCATGATGATTCACGCCAACAAAAGGGGCAAACGGCATGTCGTACTTATTAGTGAGATACGTCGTATCAAAAGTAACAACATCACCGAACTCCTTATAAGATTGCCTACATCTGTTATCTGCCCAAAAAACGTTCTTCAGTCTACCCTCATCGTCTAGGTCCATACTAAAGAAAAACCCCGAACACCGTGATTGCATCTTTGAAAAGTAGGCCTGTATTGCAACGGCATCTCCTTCTCCAAGCCGTAATCGTCTCACCTGTTCCACGTAGTTTCGGCAGTCCCTTTCGACAAATGTCATATTCTCATAACCACCAGCCTCTACCACTGCGGAGTTATAACTCTTGTGCAGTGGAATTCCTGCCACATCGTTCACTTCAAGTTTCCGTTTCACACTGGCACTTAATTTTCTGTTGCAGCGATACAACCTTGATTTAGATGGACTAGTTTTGTGATTGTGGTCGAGGAAGACTTTATTTATTCTCCATACTCCGAGATCATCTAATGACGCAGACATTCTTGCTTTACAATCTGTTTGACTTGTTGGCTGAGGCTTCAACGAGCTGCCTGTAGCATAGGTTCTTCGACCTTCACGACCACATGTGAACGTCACATACCGCATAATTCCATCTTCCCCTTTTTTTGAATTCCTTTTCCTCACTGGAAAACCGACGGTGTAAGCATATCTTTTATAGAAATCAAACATTTCTTTCTCATCAGTAAACATCATACCCACCATAGGCACAGTTTCAACATCTCCTCCTGCATTTTCGTTCTCCAATGTATTCAAATTATCCACATTGTTCTCATTATTGCATTCCACCAAAAAATCATTATTCCCATCTTCCATAATTCACTTGCCTGCCAAAACATTTGTGAAGACCGAAAATACATGAGCATTGTACATTTGCAAGTAGTTCAAAGCAAGAAAACAAATGTTTACACATTCTTCCTCATTATCTTACTATACATACGACTGATGTCTCCTATTTCATATGCGCCGATGTTTAATAATTGGTTATCGTTTCTACATGTAAGCTGCAACTACAATAATGGTTCAATAACAAATTTAAAATCAGTGAATGATTAGGTACATGATAGAAATTTCATTTTTCTATATTCACAAATCCAAATGTGCGTTTTTCTCAAGGGGTTCATACATTTCATATATTACTGAGTGGTTCTAAAGGGCATACAAAAAACATAAACAACCCCATCAAATCTCCAATACATGAAGGCAATTACAGAGACATTTAAGCATCCCAATCAAGCACGGTCAATAGGGTATTTCCCATATTCGTCTAGATCCAAGACAAGAAGGCTATTCCAGAGAACGATAAGCATCCCAATCGAGCACAGGCAGTAGGGTATTTCATACTACATTTTCTGGGTGGTAATAACAGGGCATACGAAATAGATAAACAACCCCATAAATTTGCACAAAAAGGAGGAAGACAATTTCAGAGACAAATAAGCATCCCAATAAATACTTACTTTCGGTGTATAGCGGAAAAAATATATTGAAAGGGAGCTCCAGGTAGTCGTGAAGGGCGACTGTTAGCCGGAAATGTAAATGGAGCCGGCGGTAAGACGGATTCGGAGAAAGTCTCGTCGATGCGTCTTTATTCAGTGGCGGGATTGGGGGCTGATTTTGGCGTTTATTTGGGAGACGGTTTGCTATCTGGTTTGGCTGGAAATGTAAATGGAGGTTAAACGGAGATGGGGAAAGAAAGTCTATCTCGCCGATGGGGAAAGAAAGTCTATCTCGCCGATAAATCTTTGTTGGGGATTGGGGGCTGGATTTCGCTCTCTTTTGGGGAAGGGTTTAGCTGGGTTTCTGGTGGGAAATGGAGGCCAACATTCGCGCCTTCGTAGACTTTGTTATTTCTTTATTTTAAGTTTCAGCCACGTCAGTCAAAATTTGAAAATCTGTACGCATTCGGTGAAATAAATCTGTACCCATAGCATAATTGTATCATATTAGGCAAGACTAAACCAAATATGATAAAAACAATTAGGGCAATGAAAGGAATGGTTGTGTATGAACAGGTTTTTGTTTACCAAATCCATCTCTCTCTACATCTATATGATATAATCTAAAATTTTGATTTTGATTGAATTTCAATTCCTCCCTCTTTCTTGAAATAAAAGCCTAAGAGGGAAAATAGGAAGGGCAGAGAGAGAGAGAGAGAGATGACAGGTTTTTCTGTTAGAAACTTGGAGCCATTATTTTTTTAATCCAAATTCTAAAACGCGTGTCGTAGTTTAAGGAAAAATCATTAGTCGACTGAAAGTTCAATAAAATTGATGGTTTGTAGTTACCTCAAAAGTTATAATTTCTAAAATGAAGGTTTAACCCAAGTGGTTTGAACGAAATTTTATCAATTTGGGTTTCAAAATAGATGAAATTTACAAAAAAGAAAAAAAAAAGAAAAGGGGAAAATAAATATGAGCCAAGTAAGTTTGAAGTTGAACCACTTTTTTATTCACATATTTCGTTTGACCTATAAATACCATCCGCTTACTAATCATTCATTTCGATTTGTTTATAAATACTTTGTGTCTTGTTAATGGCAAGGGTGCAAGATAAACGGGAATTACATGAAAATTACGCCACTCACCTGACTATTTATATGGAAATCTAGATATATGGAGTTATCAAAATGATTCTAAGACCGAACAAAAATCCTTATGAAATCTTGATTATGCCTCGCATGAATGGGCGTAACCATCAAGTGGTGAGCCACTTTAGGGGACAAGTCACGCCCTTGAACAAGTTTTCATTGGTATTATTGACATTCAGTCCTGATCTTCGGTTTCATATTCTGAAGTGATAGGAGAACTTAAATTATTATTATGTGAAACGATCATAAATTCAAATAAATTATTTTGCTACATCAGTTTTTATTTTTATCGACGGGGAAACAATTGACAATAATGGTTTTAATAAGGTACTTATATTTCTAAGCCTTGATAGCTGCCATCTGCCGGCCGACCATAAATTTTGGACTGGTGGTCGTTCCACGTCCTATACATGCCATATATTTGTTGATCTGCAAAATTAATTTTTAACCTCGAGATAGCTGCGCTTCAAACATCTCTAGCCAACCCAGAAAGATCGACATCTCCAGAATTTCTCTTTGGGAAGAGCTTCTTTAGGAGGGTAATGTTCAATGGGAATTCCACGCTCGGAGCAAGAGGATGAAGAATCGTCATCAAATATGCGAGGAACCACAATTGTATTAAAGAAATCATTTTTCATCTCTTCGGCTGCTTCAAAGAAATGGTTTATACTGCCAAAGAAACTACGTTCAATGGCATCAATATCACCACCTAATCCAGGAAAGTGAGATGATCCCTGTTCAGATGACTCCAATGGGAATGACCCTTTAACCACTTGATCTGTTACATCTTCCTCGGTGTATTCTTTGTTAGATGTACCATCTCACTAGGCCTGAGACAAGAAGAACAGATTTAGAGAAACGAAACCATCAGTCGACATTACAGCTTGTATATACAATGTTACTGTGTCAAGCAACCATATATTTTAACATTACCCCAAGATGATAGACCTCAATATATATAACACAGTCCTGAGGGATTTCTATAGAAACATAAAGGCACAAGGAGAGGATAAAGAGCAGTCCATACCGTTAAAACTCTGATTGGTGAAGGAGAAGAAAAAAGGGGAGGTAGGGGGTTATGTACATCCATATGTTCGTTCAAGTCATTAGAAGTATAAAGCAGAATCTTCAAAATTCTGGGAGGCAAACAGCATGTGACAGTCCCCTCAGTTCAGTGCTTCACATAATTGTGAAACAAGCATCTAATCCATTCTAATAGTGCCAAAAAGGAGTCGGTTTTACTTTAGTCTTGCGCATTAGGATAGAAGGGTACAAGCAATAGCTCGAGAGTTTCGACCATAGGTTTGATATTGTTGATATAATATGAATATGAAAAAGATAAACTTGTCAACATGATGTAACTGCACATACAAAGAAAGCATTCAGCCAAAATTTTCAGCAAACGGTTGTTAATTTATCTCATGTAAGGGAACCTGTTTATCCCCAATGTGAGTCTGGGATCCAAGCTATCTAGCTCTCTCCAACATTTGTACTTAATCGGCACTTGGCATAGGTAAAAAATGATCAGGTCCATTCCAATACAAAGATATCATTGCCAATTAGTCAATATTATTATGGCTATTAACCTCTTTAATGGATTCTAAAATATATGGTTGTGTAAAGCTATGCCTCTAGCAAAAATTATGAAAAGGTAGTGCTTCTAGAACAAGCCTACTTTGCAGAGTTTCCAAAATTTCTCTATGGCTTCTCCGAAAATTAGATTAGCTTTAGCTACGTTTTCTTCCCTCCGATACTAAAACTTTCAAAGACACAACTTTAGTTAATTTATAGTAAGAAGTATCACTAGTGTGCCCCAAAATAAACCATACATCACACATAATAAGGAGGGGCACATTATCATTCTTTTCTTTTCTATTTCTTCAAGATTTAACACTCGAAGAAATTCCTGTTTTACATATTCACATTTACACAATTATCCTTTCGTCCCAATTATTCACAAGTATGACCGAATGGACTTTCCTAAATCTCATTTTTATTCAAATTATACTGAAATCTTAAATTGTTAACCACTTCGTTCGCGTGTTCAGGAATAAGACCGTGTTTGTAAATAGTTTAAGCAATAAATTGTTATAAGGCAGGAATTTCCCCTCCAACAATCTTCAACAGCACTCCAAACTTAAATTTCAGCTAAAATTCATTGAATATCACTTCAAAATAGTATACAAATAAGCATATTTTGATGCATAGAAGTTACAGTAACGGAGAAAAACAAAAAGATCAATAAGTTTATAAATCCTTATACTCAAACAGACTAAACAAGCGAATAAATTTCAGGAAAAAAAAAAAAAAAAAAAACCAATAATAAAGATCCCCATATTCTTAAGCCAAAATTTGTTAGCCTAATTTTTTTTATAAATTCATCACTTTCTCTCATTATCTCATAGTTTTACAGAAATCAAATAAGAACACGAAACACGCATATAAATACAAGTAGAAATCGATTTTTTTTGGATTTCTATCATAATTTGAATTTAATTTACCGTCCAACGCAGTCTTTAAATATCTTCTCAGTTTTCTCGCACTTACGAATGAATTTCCCCGGCTCAACTTCCTCTGTCCGGCACTGAGACGAGACAATCCTTTGGGTGGCGCACTGGTCTGAGCCGTTAAACTCACCGATGTCACCAGCGGAGGAGGAAAACGAGTCAGATTCATCGTCGTTCTTCCACACCCAACCCATTTTTGCGTCGTGAAATATGCTAAAACAGGAATTTTCTCTAGCAATTTGTGAATTTATGTAATTTTATGCTTCGTGAACAATCCAGAAACTTTTCAAAGACGGTGCCTTTTTTCTCCGGGTTTAAAACGGTGATTAGGGGTTTAAAACGGTGCCTTTTTTCAAAGACGGTGCCTTTATTCGAGATAAAATCCTCTGAGATTTAGATAATTTTCAATCTAGTCCCTATAGTTTGCCTTTTAATATTAAAGTAATTTTTTAGGTAAACACTGCCCACTAGAGACGTAACATTCTCTTTGATCACAAATCCTCTGCTTCTCAATCTACTGAGAACAAATATGATTATACCATAATAGTTTACGTCATGAATGCTAATTATTCACCCTTAATCTATGTGCATCAGTAGCAAATCATGAATGACGAGTATTTGTCCTTAGTAGTTGACAAGGTCTTGAAAAAGCAACTGACATGTAATTCAATTCGATATAATGCACAAAATATTACTGGTGCTTGATATGTGAACAAACTTGCTCATAATGGGAAGTTCATAAATGTCTTGTCTTGCAAGGATGGCGTTAACTTTGTCATAGGATGTTTCATGTTTAGTCAAATTCTATAACGAGCAAAACAACTATTTGGTTATGTTATTGAGACATGAATGAAATAAAGAGAGTATTTCAAACTGAAGTAAGTGGAGGAGCCGAATGCTACTTGCTATAAGATAGAAAATGTGAATTCATTTGTTTTGTAAAGTTTAAAAGAATTGAGGCAAAGAATATTAGCCTCTGTTCCACTCCTTCGGCATGAACAAGCTCCAAATTTCATTTCAGGTAGACAAGGACAATGAAATGATATCACTAAAAAGAAGAAGAATTAAGCCATGTGCACAGGACCTGATCACTAGGCCTTGTACATGGCAGACACATTAAGATAGGGGGTGGGTGATTATAATACAGGACTAGCAATCAGGCCCTGTACAGTAAGCAGGATCCAAAGAAGAAAGTAGGGTAGACTTAGTCTTTTTTTTTTTAGGCTTTCTAGCTAAATTCACTAGAAAAGGATTTGTGAATTCCTGTACCCCTTTGCTGACCGAGCCAAAATAGACTTTTTAGACATGCTTTTAATTAGAGCATGGAGGATAAAAGCTAATCATTAAAAAAAAAAAAATTAAAGAAAAAAATTGACAGAGTGATTTTTTTGTAGAATGTGTTATTAAAAAATTGAGTATACGTGCAAAATATTTTATTATGTAAATATAAAATTAAAAAGGAGTTTGAGGGAGAAAAAAAAATGTATTTTGAAAAAATGAAGGACAAACATGGACATAATATCACCACAAATCAATTGCAGCTTCCACACTATTAATTCTGCGTTCATAAGGGGAAAAAAATGCTTAAAAAAAATCATACATACATACATACATAGCTCTTGTTTGGATCAAGTAAAAAAATTGTTAAAAATTTAAGTCAAAATTAATAATTACACATCTACAACTCTTTTACTACGCATTCCATTAACTTTCATAAAAATCTACTAAAAATCTAATTTTTTTTGTAAACCAAACAAAGCATATTTTCACATCCATTGGCGAGACAAAAAATCACATTCCTCAACAGAAGCATTTTTACAGAAGAACATATTAAAGTGGAAAGTGAATACAAAAAACCCAATTACTGTTTAACTAGGCTTACACAAAGTAGAAGTAACTTTGTTTCTTTAAATTTATTTCTTACTTTGTTTCGAGAAACCTTTGGATATGTTGCTTTCTTTTTAATTTAAAGAAAACGAAGTTACTTATTTCGTTATCTCTTTATCTTATTGTCGAAATAAGTTAACTTATTTTCAACTTCAATCTATTTTAAACTCACTTATAAGTGAAGTTTTTTAGCTTAGCCAAACATGATCGTTGTTACCTCTGTTAGAGCTTCTTAATGATTTCTTCATTTGCACGTTTGTAGTATGTCATTCTCTGGATGGAAGCAATGGCGTCTTCATAATTTTTATTCAGAAGCGCATCTTCAAAGGAGTTGCACCAACGTTGCATTTTTCTCTGTATCTGCAAACAGGGGAGAGGAGAGAGATGTTACATTTAAATATGGTTTGAAGTGTTAAGTACAACTATTGTACACATAAATAGCTTTCCAAACAGCTCTGTTAATCGCAATATACAGAGACAAATTTTAATAAATATCAAACACTCGAGATGTCCTAGCATATTAACTTCGTCCTATTTCTAACATGGGCCATCGGAAAGAATATGCAGGCTCTGCTAAAATGGGGAAACAAATGGACAAGGAATTCCTCGACATACTCATACCTGAGCTTTGATCTGATTTAATGCTTGGGTGCCTTCTGCTTCTTCGACAGCTTCCCTCAGCTCCATGATCTGCATTCAAATCCACTCATTACTATCACAGAGCATTTTCGTGAAATAGCCACTCAGTAATAAATTATGAATTTATGATTGTTGAATCACTTGATCTAAAAGTTTAAGCTGTTATATGTGGCCAAGTGCAAATTATTTAAATCTTATCTTCAACATGTCCCCTCACGTGTAGATAATATTCGCTTTTTTCTATCAAAGCGTAACATGTACACAATTTCATTAAATAAGTGGCATGACCTTTGCATGCTCTGATACCATGTTGAATCACTTAATTTAAAAGCTTAAGGTATTAGATATAAAGAAATGCATATCATTTAAGTCCTATCTTCAACATGACCTCAATGATAGAAACATATTATGCTAACATTTTCAATAAAGTTCATATCAAGTCCATTTATTCAATAAAATCTTATAGTTTAATGCTTCTAATTATGTTTTGAAGTTAGTATATGGTAAAAGCATAACTCTTAACAGCCTTGCATTCTTTACCTATCTCATCCTCCTCCTTTATCTTTCCATTTCCCTTCCCCATCCCCAAAAAGTCTCGCTATGAACTTTTCAAAATATCTATCACAGCACAGAAGCTGGAAAATCATCCTCCTTTATCCCCCCATCCTTTCCAAGCCTCCTCTCTGTCCATCCCATTAAGTCTCACTATGATCTTTTCAGATTTTCTATCACAGTGCAGAAGATGGGAAAGAAAAAATAAATAAATAAAGCATTTTATTAAATGTAGAGAAGGTTACAAAAGGTCAACAAATCGATTGATTTTTATTCCAGCTAAATGCTACTAATAAGAATAATGAAAAGAATCTACTTGCATTTAAATGAATCCTCCAAGCACCTACTTAATGCGGCCAAGACAGCATTTTCTTATAATCCTGAAGCACGCCAACATGGGGAGATGTACACTTCATAGTGCACCACTAAGAAGCACGGATACAGATAAGTAATTCGGATACAGATACATCGATACGAATTTAAAACAATAATAATTAGAATACGCGGATACGTGTTATAAAAATTTAACATAATTTATCCTCGGTTAAAAAGAAGATATAATTTTATTTTTTTAAGTTTAAAAGTGTTTTCTCTTTCTAAAACTCTATCTACTATTTTATAAGATAGTTTTCTTAATAATTTATAATTAAATTTATTTAAAGTTATTAAATATATGGTGAAGTTTGACTATATTAATGTATAATTTATTAGCACGATTTTACATATATTAAATCATTATCTATTTTCAATAATAGAATTAATGTAACACAATTTTACATGTATTATTTAATACTAATCGCTATCTATTTTTAATAATAAAAAACATATTTGTCAACTATAACACAGATTCACATGTATTGAAAGATTAAATAATATTGTGTATTTTCAAATAAAACGTCTAGTTGTTAATTTTAAAAATCTAATTGTGTTTTTTCAGTAAATATTATTGGTATTCAATAAGTTATTAAAATAACTTTAAAAATACATGTACGATATGTATTGGATACGTATCGAAAATCATACAAATATATAAAATAGATAAAGAATACGTATCAAAAAAATTTAAAAATATAAAAATATATATAATAATTAAAAAATAAGCATTTGGTACCTATCGAAGGGTATCGAAAAGTATCGGAGTTTAGATACATATCGGATACAGGTACGTAACGAGTTTACAAGTATCGGTCCTTCTTAGGTGCACCAAATAGTCAAAGCTACATTGATCGTCAAGAAAAATAATAATAAGAAAGGAAAGAAAAATCTAAACATGGATCCTTTGAGATATAAAAATTACCTCAGCAAGCAATTCTGGGTCTGTAATCCTTTCCTCTTCATCCACAACCACATTTTCTAACTTCAACTGTACAGAACAGGTAAACAAGTTAAAAGAAGAAAGAAAAAAAAGGAAAATGCAATGTTCAACACAAGGCTACACATAAGCCCAAATCAAAACAAAGTGATAGACCAGGCGATGACAGCTAATGGAGGCAGTTTAGCAAGTTTTATTCTCCATCAAGAGTCAAGACAAACATCCACATACCCAAACAAGGATACTGAACCACAGCACTTAAAGTTTTTTTTTTTTTTTTTCCATCAAGACACCAACTTCCTTTCAGAATATTCATCATATCCTCAATTAATATACCTCAATTGTCCCCACGTGATGAGCTTGGTTGTACAGTTGCGTATGTACAAATGACAATGATAAGCGAAAACATGAAAGATCAAAATTTGTTCAACATGAACAAGAATTCTATTATTGTTTGATAACTCAAGGGCAAACATAAACTCAGAATGGCCAAATACTAGACATTCGCAGTATCCTAATTTCTATATGGCAAAAGTACTTGTGTAGTCAAATAAGCACTCAACAAATGTAAGCCAGCAATTTCATCATCACATGAAAAAATATCGGCTACGCAAAACGAAATATACACTTACTATATAGATTGCTCTAGACAATGGGTCTGTGAGAGTACGATATGCATCAATCACCCGAGCTGATTGTTCAGCCGCATACTCCCTTTCTCTCTGTTCCAAAAAGAAATTAAAAAAGAATATATATTTAATGCCACCCAAATTTTCAATATAAAGGAAATTAAACGAGGCGGTTCACAATATCAACCTGGGATTTAGAATGAACTAGATCAGGATGCAGCTTCTTTTGCCAGTTTTTGTACTTCCCCTCTAATTTATCCACTTCAATGTTGTATCTCCTTTCCCTGTGAAGGAAAAGCAAAGTTCTGGCAGTCATTTGTGAACCAGGAAAAACTACGAGACACTTTGAATCTCTGTAGTAAATACTTTAATGCTGTGCAGTTGAGGAATTGTCAACAAAAATCAAAAGTTCCTCGCAATTGCAAAGAAGTCCATGAATCCATTTTCCTCAATAGAATAATTCCAATGAAACTTACAACTATGTTTGGCAGTTAAACTAATAAATGATGTGTTAAAAAATCACAAATAATCCATTGTAAATTTACAGGAAAACGGGTTGGAATTCAATACAAAGATGAACTAATTAAGCTCAATTACTTTACCATTAATTTTGCCCCAACAAGACCACGTGTATGACTAACTACTGAAGATACCCAAAAAAACTTACACTCCAAGAATTTGAAAATAATCAATCGAGTTATCAACGGGTTGGACGCTGCGACAGGCTTGACAGAACAGAAACGGCGTCGTACCATCAGCTGTGGCATCGCAATTCCAGCACTGATGTTTTTCAGCGGATTGCGACTCCGAGCAGAAAAAGTTATTCTTTTTAACAAATAAATTAAAATTTCCCTTATAAAACCTTGGGCCTCCGAAAAATATCCCTCCGGCAGTAGATAAAAATGGGATTTCAATTTTGCGAACAAATGGAGAAGAAGAAGGAGAACACGAAGCAGAAATTCGTAATAGTGGATTCAATAACGGAGCATCTTTTGGAGAATGGATTTTCGTTAATTTTCTTGCGCGTAATAGAAATATTGAGAGTGGTGTTGAAGTGTAGAACTTCTTCTTCCACATTTTCGGGCACAGAATAAATTCCTTGAAATTCCCGAATTTATAGTCTGCGGCGTAAATGTGATGGTACAACTTTTACACCGTAGCGTACAGGAAAACTTGAATTGCCCAAACTTTACTTCACAATTCCATTTGACCATCAAACTTTCAATTGTTTCATATCCGTCACCAAAATTTATATTATGCTTCCCACCTGTCCCTAAATCCAATCCTCTTTGTCAAACTAACCTAGGCTGGACAAAAGTAGTGAACTGAATCGAATCGAACTGAGTGGTCTAAAATTAAATATTCGAACGAGTACTTAAATCTAGAATTGAAAGTTTCGATTTAGTTCTCGGTTCTAGACCAAAAATCGAATAAGAACCGAATCTTTTTAAATTTTTTTATATTATATAAATCAAATTATTTAACTTTTTCTAAATAAATTAACAAATTATTTTTAATTATCAAATAGTTGGTAAGAATTAATAATACTTTAAAGTATTTTTATCTCTATAACTTCTAATTTATATTTCTTTATTTTATGTAGATTTGAATGTTTGAACCAAATGAATTATTGATATGGAATGGATCACCGATGTTTTAGTATTAGTATCTGTTTTTTGGTATTTGTAAACATTTGTAAATTAATCTTATTGTAAAACTTGTTATTTATATATTGTTAGATTGAACTACGTCAATTTGTAAAATTAATATTGAACGTGTTATTAATTATTTTTATTATAAATGTTAAAAAATTTAATAATTGTACGGAACAGAACCCGAACGGATTCATAATTATATTTGGATCCGACGGTTCCATTTATTAAATATCCGAAAATTTTTGGTTCGGTTCGATTATAAATCGAACCGAACCATGTCCAATCCTAAACTAACATTTTCACATTGCACCTAACGAGGTTATCTTTCATACTATGTTTCCCATTTGTCCATAAAATAAACTAACTAACGTATCGTTCTGTCATTGGTAAATCACGGACAATTTGACTGAAGAAAGAAAGAATACATTTAAAAGTTTTGTAAAGAGACTGAGACGAACTTAAATGGAAGTCGCATCTTCTGAAGAAAACCGAGTGATGTATTTCTACAATTTTAGTTTTCTGACATTCGAACTGCAAAACGCATGTTTACATGGACAAGAAATAGTATAATAAAACTAGTATACAAGAAGGTGGATTTCAGTTCTGGAAGCCGAAAATGCATGGGTAAATCTAGAGGTCCTGCACCTTCAACTACAGAAGTTATTCAGCCTTCGACTTTCCAGGAATGCACGTCAAGCAGCAATACCTCGACTTCTTGTTCTTTGTTTTGAGGGTTCTCTTTTCAGCAATGTGATTAGTCTCTAAAACTGTGGCCTGGGTACATTGATTCTTGTTGAAATATAAAGCAATGTGATTAGTCTCTAACGTTGAATGATCATCTGGTGAAGCTGGTGCTATCTTATTATGGCTAGTTTCCCTGGATCTTCTACACCTGAAATAGGAAAAGTTTCAGATGATGGAAGCATTTTTAGATCGTAAATCAAGACAGCTTCTCACTCACAGTAGATCAAGATAACGTTTCATGTGCAGGAAGCAAGTCAAAATGATGAGTGTACGCTTGAAATTACTGGACAATATTCCATCAGAAAATTACCTGGAACCGTGACTGCCAGAACTGTTCCTGGGCTTGTGCAAAGTCATCTCTGTCAATCCTCTTTTTGACGAACCAATGAGATTCCTGTCTTGTCTACACAATTGATCAACTTCTGAGGATACTGACTGTTCTGCACCATCAGTTGCTACATTAATGAACTTTTCACCGATGATGCCTGGCTGAGATCCTGTTTCAGGATTGGATCTATATTTCTGAAAAATAGAAATCACCTTGTCTAATGTTCCCAGAGCCTGTTCAACCTCAGGGCTAATAACAACTTTGTTTTTCCTGTCAACCAAAAATTTGGATCTAATCTCATTTCTCAGGTGATTGTCCGATTTCTTGATATTCTCATCTAATGATTCAGTTTCTCCAATGTCTGTTTCCTCAATCTCCTCAATTTCACAAAGACCTTTTTGATCTCTGACAACAACAGTCTCAGATTTTGAATCAACAATATCGTCATTGCGATGCATATTCTCCTCCATATGAACATCTTCTCTTGCCTCTGTCTGTCCTTCGGATATAATGGAAGTCTCATTCTTCGGTCCTTGTTCAGAAGCCCCAATACATATATTCTCTGAATAAAGAGCCTTGCGTATGCTAGTGTAGAATTGGTCTTTTAAAGTCTCGCTAAATTCTTTGTCACCTTTAGAAACTGAAGCAACTTCCTGCATTTCGAAGAGAGAGAAAGGCTCAGAGGGAGGGAGAGAACAAAAGGCTACAAGGGCAAAATCAATTTCTTGTGTTGGCCATTAGTACAGGAACATGTTTGGCTAAGCTTAAAAGTAAGTAAAAGCTACTTTTAAGTAAAAAAGTAACTTATCAAAACATACTCGTATAAGTTATTTTTTCTTGCTAAACCCCTGTTTGAGTCCCATTCTCTAAACTCATTTTTTTTTTCCAAACATATTTCTAATCACATTCTCCCAATAAAATAATTTAATACGTAAACTCAAAACTCTTCGTTACCTTTTAACCGCACATTTTAAAAAAAAAATCACTATTAGAAAACTCATTTTTCACAAAAAAAAAAAATGGGGGCTCAAATAGACCACAAATGAAATGTCAAGACTCAGGCAGTTCTTCACCCCCCATAACCCCAGGCAATTCAGAAAAGAGGTTCATCTAAAAGTTGAAATATTGATATCAACATTGATATAACCATACAATAACCAAATTAATCTTTTTAGTAGAACTGTCACAAAATCAGAATTAACCTTTTTATAGAGCTTGAAACCGCTGCCTATGAGCTGCCTTGAGATAAAATTGATAAACGATGGAGGAATAAAGTCCAATTTGATATCCATGTTTGCGATGGTCCTGCAGAAATTTGGAAGTATGACAGGAGTTTGGGATAGAAAAAAAGTCCAACAAATTGGACAACAGAAATATGGCATTATCATTCTGGATGTTCTATATATGCCATGGCAAAATCATGAAGCCTACGAGTAATTTTGCATTGTTTTTAACGTGTCAGTGGCACAAAAACATAAGCAAACATAAAGAGACTATTTTTTGTCTCACGAGACAGTCTTGAACTCGGTCCATGTTTTTCATAGCTGGGGTCACAAGTTTTGAGAATTTAATAATAGCCACGAATATAATGGCAGTTTTTTAACAGATACTATCTCAATGACAAAGTTAAGATTGCAAGCTTGTAAATTTCCTTCCCCGAATCACACACACACACACACACACAAGGGGGCAATTGAGTTATACCAGCATGTGACATGAAATTAATTGCAGTTGGGTTCAAATTTGTCATAATTTTATTCACACTGGCACTATATCTAATGAAATCATATGCATAAAGTAATTAGAAAAAAAAAATGAAGATCAAACACAACTTACCGGAAGTAGCTCCTTTCTGCAGTCACTTTTTGTAATGCAAAGCCTCCCACTACATCAATTCTCACTACATCCTGTGCTTCAGGTATTCCGTCTTGGGTGAAACCATGTGTACTTATATGGATGGTCTCTGAATCGGAGATCTGAAAGCCAGCATATAATGTTACTGTTCATTTCAGAGAGTCGTGTCTGTTGGTTGAATGGGACAAAACTGTTATTTACCGAGTTAAAAAGCACAACAACTAGCCCGTCTTCAAAGTATTCAAATACAAAATAATGTGCTAAAACCTCTCTGCTTGACAATGGCCATGAAACTTTCATCCTTTCTTCCGAAGAATTAGATATATATCAGTATCTTAAAAGGCATAGTTTATGAAAACAACTCTGGAATAAGTTTGACATACCTCACTAATGATATCTGTTCACCAGTTCTAACTTTTTGTAAACACTTGGATGAGACAATTTTGAAAGTTGGAATTGCAGTTTGAGGCCACCTAGCAGAAAACGATAGTGGACAATAACATTAATCTATAGTCCGGAATTTAATGTGTCACGAACCACCATATACCAAATCATCTGAGCACTTTCAACTTTCTATAACATCAAGAAAGAAGAAGCTTGTAACCAGATTTTGCTTACCCAACTAAATTATTTATTCGGAGAGCTAATTCATATTACAAAAGTCAGCAAGCCAGCAACTTAGAAACCTATACTGTGTCACAAAGTTTAAGGATATACAGTAGTGAAACTCTCACCCATTTCTTATAGAGACTCGACTCCCATGATATGCACAGACCTGCAATACATTATGAAACATGATTTCAAAGACGTGCATGGAGATTTATGAACTTGTGCAGGTCTTAAGTGACCATTTACTCAGAAGATAATAAAACTGAAATTGTCAGAGCATTGTAATTTAGCTTACAAACATCTAGCGCACCGTCCACATAGCCTTCAACAAGTAGTGTATGAAAGGGAGTGCCTTGTGGCCCTTCTCGATACATAACCCGGAACTCTTCCGTGTCCTGTTTTATCTGCAAAATTAGAAGAATAAGCAATAAAGTCTTTTACAGACTCCCAGTGTGCAACCTTCAAAACAGAATAATGAACACATTTCTAGTTGAAAAGGATTCTTAATATGTCCAAAATTGGATGAGTTTTCATGCAATAAAAATTGAGCAATTTCACCAAGAAATTAAAAGATTGTGAAGCCCAAAAAGTTCTGTATGATGAAATTCTCAACATCCCAGATTTGATAAGGGCAGGCCTCAAACGACATACTTTCCAGCCACTGTCCGATTCCTCACTGGGTTTTGACCTCTCAACACTATCGACCGAAGCACTCCTCAGCATATCTAGAAAACTGGACACTTCTTTACTTCTTCTTTCCACTACATTGTTAAAATGTTCTGCAAAGCACATATAACAGAGTCTGTGATATCTTATACATAACGTCTAGCCTGATTGATGATGTTAGAACATTATAAGTCAATAATATCCAACCTCCAAGTTGCAAATCCACTGATGAACGTAAAAATTGATTTTTCACTAAAGTCTCGAGTGTTTCTTCATTTGCCAAGTTCTGAGATGTCAGTGTCTTGTCCAGCTTACGTCTGTATTCTGATATATCACCTTTTGCTCCCATATTTGCACATCCAAGCAAAAACAGAAGATTCCTCGCTTCAATCCTAACGAAGCAAAAATGAAAAAAAAAAAAAATTGCTTTCTTCATCATCCTAGACCAAAAAGTAATACATATATAATTTGTATGCAGATTGGAAGAAATGCAAAAATCCTCATTTTTTCTATAAACTGAACTTAATTCAAGCCAAAGTCAACATATTTGGAAAACCCATAAAAGGGAATACTTTTTCTGGTCTCTTCCAAGCAACTAAATTATTAACTAATTACAGTACAACACAGACAAACCAGTCTTTTATTCTCCTTTGAATATAAAATTACTTGAAATTGAGACTTCACCTCCAAGTCAATAATCATCCCACATAAAGCATTCAAATGATTATTTTTTTTGGTTTTTTCAGCAGAAATTCGAACTCAATCAACAAATCCAATACCAATTATTTAATCACACATGAAAGAAGCGACAGATACCGAATACATGAACATATCTCACAGTCAATATCAATTATAAATTAAGAAAACTTACTTGCAGCTGAATTCACAAAAACCCAGTTTACGTTTTTGGTTTTCGGATATGAAAAAATTGGAATTTGATGTAGGAGAATTGCAGATCTCCACAAGAAATTGGATTAGAAATTAGTGCATGAGGAGACAAGATCAGTTGGTGTGAGACCACCTAGGTGGATTCTTAACATGGGCTTTTATTGAATTAAACGATGGGCCTTAACCTTTTCAAAAATAGAAAATTAGATAAACTATGCTTTTAATTTTCACATTATAAAAAATTATTCATTTTTTTTTTCTAAAATAAGGTATTATTATTTCAAAAATATTTTAGTATATATTTAGATTTTGTTCACAATCTTGTTGATCATGATAATGTGCGATAATGTTTATCTGATTTTAAGTATTTGAAATTCAAATTATACAAAATTAGATTTTCATTGCAATTTCGCATTTGACATAATAAGGTCACATTAATATAGAGGGCCACAATTCAACGTCACCTATGTCATGACATAGTTCTGTGAACAATATAAAATTATAAATGATACAATAATTTCTTTGTGCAAAATCATTGGTAACAATAATATATTAACTTGAAGTACGTACTTAAATATCGACAACTACATATAATTTTTTAATTTTAAAATCTCATTTCTTTCACAAGAACAACACGTATATACAATCTCAAAGTTGTCTAATTATTAACGACGCAAATGTACCTTTATAAATTCCAAACGCCTTCTCATTGTGTCGTTCAAAATGGTGGTTGTGACTTACTGTGACATCTAGAACAATGGTGTGACCAAAAACATGCGGAGGAAATTATGGATTTCTGTAGTCACGATTTAATCTTCCCTTGCTCAAATACGTTAAAATGGGGGAGATGTTAACTACGGAGATTTTTAAGGAATGCAACCTTTACTATTGCATGTTAATTAAACTAAATAAAAGAACCAAATCACAAAATCGAAAAATATTCAATCATTGTCAAAATTCAACATTTGTGGGTAAAGAAAATTCAATTTCTATTAACTACAGGCCTACTTTTCTTTATTGTGGACCAAAGTTGGGACAGCATTTAAGAGTAGGACGGCAAGCACATATGGTTGTACCAAACAACCGTTAGTTTAAACAAATAGATTGTACAGTAGTTAGTACTGTCTTGTCCCATATAGATATGCTTGTTTTTATTTTCAGTTGAAGATATAATTTTTTCTAATATACTCCTTCATAAATAATTGTTTAAATAAATTAATTTATATTTATTGATAACAATATACATTAAATAAGAGTATATAAAATATTAAAAATATATATAATTTTTATAAGGGAAGTGACCATAAGCGGACCCAGAATGTTAGAATTTGGAGGTTCTAAAATGAAAGATATTGAGATGAAAGGGGGGAGGGGGAGTATGGGGCTGCCCTGAATTTTTTTTTATTTTTGAGTTTAGGGTAATACAAACATTCACAATGATTACAAAACATGTACAGTTAATGTTAAAAATATCACTCAAATACTAGACTAGTCTTTAAAATTCTCCCTTTTTGTAATTTTAATTATTATGAAAGTGAAATTTCAAATATGTTGCTAGTACAAGGTAAATTATTATGTAAGTTGAAATTTGGTTCGAAATACATATTTTGAAACATGTTAATGCAATTCCACGAATAAGAACATACAACTATTTTGTAACCGTCATATTTATATATTGTGCTTCATAGAAAAAAAATAAGTTATGCATTAGCCCATATTTGATAGGGATTAAAATTAATATTTTAATTTCATGTCAAAGTCAGTAATTAATTTTAATCGTATATTTATGATACCCATAACTTCTCAGCTACACAATTCATCGACTTTTATCAAAATTTGCTAAAAATCTAATTTTAATTCCCCTCAAATAAGGTCTAAGGGGGTGAATTAATTATAAAATTTAAATAAACAAATGTAACTCACTTTATGGCTTAAATTATTTAATCGAAAAAATTCATCAAGCTAAATTTATTCAATTGCTTCGCTTATGTTTGACCATAATTCTTTAAAAAAATTTGGGGGTTTTTCATCCAAATAAATAAATAAATACTGAAAAAAAAATGGATGGTCCGTTGACCCTACGGGACCCCCCCAGGTCCCAGGGGTGGATTCAGCTAGCGGCAAGCTAGAGCGGCCGCTGTAGCTAAATCCGCCGGAAGTTTCAGCTGAGAGGATGGAGTACTGGCTTGGAGCGCCGGCCACAGTGGAAGAGAAGCAGCAGAAGAAGCCTGTGAAGAAGACGGTGGTGTTGAGACATGGGCCAAATTTTTTTTTTTCAGTTGGGCCTTTCAATTTTAAAATAAGCCCAATGGCCCGCCCAACTTGAAGAACCGTCTATTAGAGGCACCACAGCACAGGACCAGAGCCAATTAGCCAAATACGCCCAAAACGATTTTGCAAACCCTTGGGCGATTCACGATTGGGTGAAATTGCGCCGGCGTCCCCTTCGCTGTGAGTGAGTGTTGACGCGTCTATTACTGTGATAGTGTGAGGGTGAGTGAGTTGAGAGAGACTGTGGTCTGTGACAGTGAGTGTGCGAGTGCGAGTGTGCGAGGGCCGAGTGTTCTGTGTTCGAACTTGGATTCTTCGACGCCTGTAGATTGAGGTTGGGATTGCAGTTACACCGTTGGAGATTGGGATTGCAGTTTTGAAGTGCCAGAGCTACTGAGCCAGCCTGCTGTGCGCTGAACCCGGTAATGTGGTTCTAACTATTTGTGATTCTGTGCGTGGCTGTGCCTGTGTGTGTTGCTGAGTTGTGCGGTTGGTTTGTGCCTGTGTGTTGGACTTGGAAATTGGAATCTTGAAGTATTGTGATTTTTGTGTTGACTGTTTTTGGATTAAGGATTATATTTATGGCCATGTGAATTATGATTTATGAATTATGGATTTATGATTATGAATTAGGGTTTTGTCAATTTCTGAATTAGGGTTTTATTTAGGAATTATGATTCCTGTTTTATAATTTATGATTTTTTATTTTTTATTTGTGGATTGGGAATTGAGAATAGGGAATTTAGGTAATTGGGGATTTAGGGAATTGAGAATTTGTGACATTTGGGGAATTAAGGTTGTATTGAACTATATTTTTATATATAATTTTTACGTTTCAGTGCATTTATATATATATATATATATATATATATTGAATAATTTTTAATATTATTTAATCAAATTTAAATAAATGACCGGCCGAACCGGACTAATACGATTGTTGACCGTCGAGGGTCAACGGTCAAAGTCAACCCGCTCTAGCTGATTTGGCGGCCTGGATTCGCCGCTGCCAGGTCCGCCTATGGAAGTGACCCATGATTCGAAATAGAGAACAAATGAAATCAAATAGAAAAAAGTTGAACATACAGAATTTTATTTCACGGAAATATTGCAGGTATTCACATGGGAGTGCAAAGAAAAATTCACTTTTGCTATGTGAGTATCATTTACTGATTCTGTGAGAATTTTCCATGTACATGTAGACTTGCTCAACCAAATGAGGACGTAATAATTGATTCAAATGTAGAGTGTGGCAAAAGAATGGCCAATTAAATTGTAGTGTTGGACAAATTTTTTTTTGCTAAATTAGTATCCCTCTCAAAAAAGACGTGAAAGCAAATTGGTATCTCAGTCCGTGATAGTGCTAATATTCAATTGGGAAAATTTTACTGCAGATTATACCCCAATCTTTTATTTTTACGACTGCAGTCTCAATCCTTTATATTTAACCGTGGAAGGATTATTCTTGCAAAGCACGAAAAATGGAGAAGATGTAAACCTACCAAGTTGGTAAACGGAAAAATGTGTGGAAGAATGTACTTATCCCCTCAATATCCAATTGTAGTATGAGTACTAATCCAAATAGGAAAAAAGCTCGTTGTCCTTAATCTTAATAAAGATGTGCAAAAGAAGTAACTAGTAATTGCAATGAAACATATAATATTTTTTTGTTAAAATTAAATTAAATTCGAATTTTAACAATGAATTTTGGCCCATGTTTGATGGCTATTATTAAAAAAAAAAAAAAAAAAAAAAAAAAAAAAAAAAAAATTAACTAGTAATTTTTTAAAGAATGAGTGGTTAAAAAGTTGACAAAATTTTCAGTTTACATATAAAATATTTTATTGTATAAATGTGGTTAAAAATGAGTATGAAAATTAAAAAATTTTATTTTAAAGGGGAACAAGCAGAGGCTTAATTAAATTCAAATTTATAGTGAGCAATAAAAGATGTTTTTCAAAGTTTAGTGACCAAAATTCAACCACCTCAAAGTTTATTGAACAATAGAAGACATTAGTGACCAAAATTTGACTATCTCAAAGTTTAACGATATGACTAGACTTTCCGTCTATCACGTTATCAATTTTGTTGGATGTTTGAGGGAGTTATGCAGTGAATAACTCGTAAAGTTTTCTAAAATTCATTAGTCAAAACTCGATATTTTAACTTCATAATCGAAGATATATGTACATAGGTATGAGTTGAGTGACCATCAGAACAATTAACACCCAAAGATGCTTACAAACGTTCTTCGACTTGAAACTCATTTCACAGTTTCTCCCAAATTCTCCGACGCGGCGGCGGCGCCTCACTTGCCAGTTGTACTTCTGGTATCCACTGATTTCTATCATAAGCTCAAGCAATATAATTTACACGAAAGCAGTAATCTTTTTTACGTTGTAATGTGTTTTCACCTTATATACATAATACACTTAGAAAGCTTAACTTTGATTCAGAGAAAATGGATTCAATTCAATGTCCACTAAAAACAATTCTTTCCACGTTGAAAAAAAGTTACCCACACTGATTCTTTCTTGCGGTTTTCATTATCATTTTAAATTATGGTTAGGATTTAATTCTGTTCAATTGCGACCTTATAATGCAACAGCATTCTTTGGTCCGACTGCTTCATTTTTATTTATTTATTTTTGTATTCCTGATTATCCACTAGGTTAGTGTGGTTCCTTTTGGCACCTTGTTTTTGGATAGAAGGTGAGGCTATACTACATTACCTTCTTGTGCATGTCACATATTCGATGAATGGCCCGTTTACATTTTTGTTTAAGAACTATTGTATTCAAAGATTTAAAACTATAAGAATTGTAATTCCTGAAGACTTAAAGGAAATAAGGATATTTTAATGAATTTGTATAAAATTTCTGCTTCATACAAATAAGAGTGAAATTACAAAGAATACATTTATAAATTGAGTTCATATATTTCAATAAAAATATATATAGTTCTGTTTATTTGCATTTATTTGTTTATTTTCTGTAATTCTGATTTTTCAGTTATTAATGGTATGTGTAGTTTGTCATCCCACTAAAGCAAACGAGAATTCAATGGTTACAGAAATATTTTGATGTTTTGTTTTTCATTTGTTAAATTAATATTTTGGCATTTAATTCGTCTGCATAGAATTGATATGTGAAGATTGGCTTCTGCATTAGTTCATGGCATGACAGAATTGTTTGAAATTGCTTTGTTACTGACTTAGTGCATGTTGAATGCCTGGTCTACAGTTTGGTGAAGTACTGATAATAGAGAGACTGCAATTGGTCAATGCTTTTTAAGTATAAACATGGTGAAAAACTGAAGTGAGGCTGCAGGGAGTTACTACTTGGAATCTGTAAATTTGGTTAGCGCCTATATTTTTTTATTTTTTTTTGGTATATACATGGGGCTTGTTTAACCGTGAAGTGGGTACTGACTAGCAAGAGTCCGAGGCTCTGAATTTGGTTAAAGCTTGTTAAATTTGGTTCTTGCTTATAAAATTGTGAAGTGAGATTAGTTGGTTAAGACTTTGGAATTTGCTAATGTGTTGTGTCCATCCTGTAGTTTGGTTAACGACAATAACTTGTTAATCTGATAAATGCAATAATGGTCATTAATTGAGAACACGATAAGAGAATTTTGGGAATGGAAGAACAGAATGCCCTCATGGCACTGCACATTGCACTGACTAACTAAAGGAACTGGACTGCAAATTTGAAATGGAAATTCCAACAGTAGAGGCAAAGACAATATTTTATCATTGCATTATTTTTTTCTAGGTATGGAAACTAAAAGGAGCAGAATCTTCTTATCGTATACTTGCATTTCACGGGGCACGGATGCCAAAACTTATTGACTGCTTAAGCTTCCTTAGAATATGAACTAACTTCGAGTCATTCTAAATTAATGTGTTGATAAATTCTGAATGATTGTGTTATTTCGATTCTTAGATGATTTGATATTCTGCAGTCGAGGAAGTCTGTTTGGAGAAATTTGTTAAAGCCTTAAGTTATGGGGGGTTGGCAGCGGCACTTGCGGTTGGTAGTGTATCAGGCTGCCAAGAGATTAGAATACAGTCGCAATGCTCCATTTGCTGCTTTTTATCACTCAAAGACTTCACTAAGGCCTGGTAATTCTGTTCAATTATATCTGGAATATTTTGGGCATTTATATGCTTGCTGTTTGAGTTAAACTGATGATTTATAGGTTATGAGCAGAACTAGTTATTTAAAGACCGGTTTTTTGCGTTTTAGTGTGTTTCTTCCCCTTCGACATCGTTATATTGCATCTTTAGGTTTTGGAATCTTTTAGATATTTTTCTGCTTTATTTAGAGTCTATACGTACGTGTTTTCAAGCATCTCAAAGTTTTCATGATTATCTCATTTTTTTGACTGTCAAATGATACCTGTGCAGGTGAGGTCCCTTATTTATCAAGCTGGCGGGACTCACTTTCTCCAATTTTCTCAAGTCAACTGCATCAGCATTTACAGAAATTGGTGACTTCTTAAGTCCATTTTTTTGTCAAAAAACAAATTGCATTTATGGAATTTTCTTTGCATCAATATTATTTAACCAAATGTGATCAGCAAAGTTCATTTAAAATTGACAACCAAAATAACTAGAGGGTGAAAAAATAAGTAGAATTGGTCATTCTACTTGGAAAAGTATGATCTTCTAGTATACTCTGTATGCTTCTGTGTTCTGCTGATTGTGACAGCTAATCAGATTTTTTTTATTTTTTAAAAAGAACTCAAGTTATGTGGTTTCAGGGCTATTTTTTCTTTAAGTGAGTCGATAATTTGTATAACAATATATGCATTTTCCTTCATGTCCAAGTACAAGTTTTTGTTCAATCGATGGATTAAGATCTTCCAGATGCTTCTGTGCGTTTAGCTCTATTTATCAAGACATATTCCTCAAATATCTCTGTTTGTTTGAAAATAGCCACCTTTCTTTTGCCAGGGATTCACCAGTTCAAGGATATCATTTGTACAGTCCTCTGATGCAACTCCAGTTTCCTCCCCGTTAATTCCAGTTTTACCCTCAAGTACCAGAGATACTGAAACTCAAAAGGTTCTTTCAAAGCCTTCAAAAGTTCAAGCAGTTTTAAAGAAAATAAAACAGGTACAAGATGCCTCTATTTTCTCTCTTCGCACTAATTACTATCTAGATCAAACATGGCCCAAAACTTATTTGGGACTATTTGAGAATTTGAACATCTATGACTCACTTATATGCATTTGCATAATGATCACAAATAAATCTATTTGGCCTTCATGTTTGTTAAATCTGAATTAGAAAATGTAAGGAAAGCATCTTACATGAAGCAATGACGTTTGGTTATTTTCTTTTTTTGTTTATGACATTAATTCGAACCTCCTCTGAACATTGACCTCTGATAGTTAAATGAAGCAAAACTTAATTGGAAGCGACAAAAGTGATCAGAGTTCATACTTGAAAGTTGAAATGTGTTCGTGTAATTAACCAAAAATCTTATTCATCTAGTTAATTGGCTGAGTCATGTATGTTTTCATCTGTGTTGTTTTTTTGTGTTCTTTTTGAAACATTGGAGTTTCAAAGTAGTTAATGTTCATGATCACAATGAATTTATTGCATGAAGGAACGGCAATCAAGCAGTGTATCCACGACATTTTGACTACCAAAGGTCATGGCTTTTTTAAGACATAAAAGTCCGTAAAATAAATTGTTTACTGAATGGATTGAATTCAAATGAAGATTAGTTTTTCTTTCATTGTTATAGGATTTAGTTTCCACAGCATTTCTAGATATAGCCCATCCAGAATTATTAAAAAGTGGTCCTTCATAGTTTTTCTTTTCTCATCTAGGCGGATCTCTCATCCTCTACACTTGACATGGTTTAGACAGCTAATAAATCAACTAAATTACGATGTTGCAAGTGCAAGGAACGTTTATTTTATACACCATTTGCTTCTCGTTCTAATAATCCACCCCACCCCCCCCCCCCCCCCCTCCTCCCAGAGTCCTAAGAAGCTGAATCTGGTCGCTACATTGGTCCGTGGAATGCGTGTTGAAGATGCACTGTTGCAGTTGCAAGTGACAGTAAAGCGAGCTGCTAAAACTGTCTATCAGGTGATATTTCTAAATTTCTAATTGGAAGCTTAAAGTGGGATTCAATAAGTATGGTATCTAAATTAACCTACTAATTCTTGTTCTGTACATTTTTTGCTTCTTTCTTTAGTTACTGTTCCTCTCTGGTTCATCTGCCGCCGATTTTCACTCATGAGGGATTTTGCCCTCTTAAAAGTTTTTCAAATATCAGTTAGGCTTACGGTCCTTGTATGAACCATGAATCTTGCGTTTCTAGTGTTGCTCCAACTCAGTAATTTGCATCAGACTATTTGTATGGATCTAAGACATGATAAATCGGGATTTTAATAAACGTAAATTATAAATTAAAAGTGAGACACAGAAGTACAATCTGGTTTCTTTGTTAGTAAATTATAGTTTCAGGTTATTGTTTGTGCCTTGTATAAGGTTCAAGTTCCTGAAGGCCCAACACGTATGTCTTGAGGTCAAATAGTACACAATAGTGACGGAAATGTTTGGTGTAACATAGTCATTCAAAAGAGAAATGTCGGTGGGAAACCATAGGGGTCTGCAAACTTTCTATACCATCCATTAATACGTGATGCCGTTTGTGTAGCAATATATTTAATAAGTAATTATCGTACTGGGTCCTTGGAAGCATAATCGTAGTCTGCTGAAAGGAAGAGCATTTTGCTAATTAGATACAATATGACAAATATGTGATGTGCAGGTTATACATTCTGCTCGTGCTAATGCAACCCACAATCACGGGTTCGATGTAGATCGTCTTCTTGTTGGTAAAGTTGGATAATGCATTCTTTGTTTTGGCATTTTTAGTTTCAGTAGCTGCTGATTTTTTTCCCTCCAATTTCTTGTAGCCGAGGCATTTGTTGGAAAGGGATTCTTCAAGAAAAGGATTTCATACCATTCTAAAGGTAGATCTGGAATAAAAATGAGACCAGAGTGTAGACTGACAGTGGTAGTCAGGGAGATAACCCCAGAGGAGGAGGCTGAGATAGCTAAATTGAGGGTCAACAACTTCCTCAAGCTTACTAAACGAGAAAAGCGACTGGTGCCTCATAAACTTATCGAGACCACTCCAATATGGGCTCGCAAGAGCAAAACGAGGAGTCTGGAATCTGTTGCTATGGATGCGTGAACAAGGGTCCTTCGTGACATTTCGTGGAGATCACCGTTTTTGTTTCTTGCTCTTGTTGGGATGTAACCATTTTTTGGTTCAATGAAATAGG
This sequence comes from Osmanthus fragrans, assembly GCA_019395295.1. Classification (NCBI taxonomy): domain Eukaryota; kingdom Viridiplantae; phylum Streptophyta; class Magnoliopsida; order Lamiales; family Oleaceae; genus Osmanthus; species Osmanthus fragrans. Next base: position 19,193 of record JAEDXY010000032.1, on the reverse strand, counting down.
TTTTGTTTGTTGTCTAGGGCTCTTTTGTGTTGCCCAAATAATGATTGAAAATTTGAAAATTGAACATTCTCTTGTGGGTTAGTTGTTGGATAGTGTAACTTTACAATCGTGTTTTGGATCATGTCTGACTTGAGCATATGTTTCAACAAGTTGCAACTAAAGCAATTCTTGTTCTACCATGCTTTACCTGATTGGCTTATTCCCACGTTAATGCAGTAATAAGGAGATAATGGATCAGATATATGTGTGTTTGTGCGCTCACCGGTGCCGGATGACATATCAGTAAAGTAATTACCGGTGCCAGAAAGTGCAGAGATTTGCCCGGGAAAAAATTCCCTTGAAAGCGGTAGTAAGTTGGGGATTTTATTTGGCAAGAATGCATTTTTTGCAAAAGTGTCGCTTATATATAAATCTTGACATTTACATCCATGCATTTTCAATTAGTAGTAGATTCAGTCCTTGTAAAAGTCTGAAGATGTCTATTTTACGGCTCTCGTTGGATGGAATTCATCCCAAATGACTCAAAAATTGAAGATGTGTTCGCACAAAATACATAATCTAGAGACTTTAATTACAAAATTTTCATTTTCTAACAAACTTTTCCCATATTTAATTTCACTCAAAAGTTCTAAAAAGCATAAAATGTGACAAGACGACAATATCAAGCCTTAAGTTAAAATCATAGACATGTGGCCTATAATGCTAATATGGTGAGTGTATGGTGTCTTTGTTTTGCATAGTCGCAACACAAAAATGATGAGAAATTGTCACGAGCTTAGATTTGAGTTCGGAATGTCATGAACACGAGATAAGATTTTGGAAGATGAGAACCGCTTAACTAAAGACCTCTATATAAACTAGTAAATGATCTTTCAAGGAAATTTTATAAAAACTTTCTTGTTCTTCCTATCTTATACTTCATTTTCTAAGTTGATTCAATATTAGACGCCTAAATCAAAGAATTTCATCTTCTTTTCCACATACAATCGCCAACATATGTGACTGTCTCTCTCAATTAGTTGGTCAAGATGGTGGGGCCTTCATTTTTAGCTTATCAGCCAACTGGCCCAACTCCATCTAGAAGTAAATATGAACCCGTATGACTCTCTTGTCGTCTCTTTAATTTAGTCAACCCATCATTTCTCTTCATTTTCCTCTGGTTCACGAGAACTTGAAACAAAATGGAATTAGACTTAGCTAAAACAGATTTTTTTTTTTCTTGAACAACAAATGATTCAGATTGTCCCTTTTTCCCAGTATTATGTATATCATGCATATCCTAATAAATTTCGATTGATGCCAGTGTTTCCTAGGGCGTTTGTTTATGAGTCGTGAAGCTCCTTTCAATGTAAGGGTTTGCCCATATTTAATTTCATTCAAAGGTTCTAAAAAGATTAAAACGTGACAAGACAACAATATCGAGTCTAAGTTAGAAGTGTAGACATGTGGCTCGCAACACAAAAATGATGATGAATTGTCAAGAGCTCAACTTTGAATTTGGAATGTCGCGAATAAGAGATAGGATTTTGGAGGTTGATAACCACTCAACTAGTCAATAATCTTTCAAAGAAATTTCATGACAACTTTCTTATAGTTCTCACTATACTGCATTTTCCAAGTTGATTCAATGTTAGACGCCTAAATCAAAGAATTTCACCTTCTTTTTAACATATATGACCAACTGTCTCTCTCAATTTGTTGGTCCACTCCTAAAAATGAAGGTGCGGCCCAACTCATCAAGAATAGGACTCTCTTGTCGTCTCTTTAATTTAGTCCACCATCATTTCTCTACATTTTCCTCAGTATTATGTATATCATGCATATCCTAATAAATTTTGATTGATGCCTGTGTTCCTCAGCGCGTTTGTTTACGAGTCGTGAGGCTCCTTCCAATATTTTCACTTATAATAGAGACACATTTTCACTTATTTTCTTTCAGTATAGAATCAATTAAAATATCTCTTTATTTCTCTCTGTCAAGGGAGGGAGGGAGAGAGAGAGAGAGAGAGAGAGAGAGAGAGATGAATTACAAGATCAAGGAGGAGTTGATGGATTCTGATTCGCTGAAGACTCCCTTTTCTGAGAGTAGCAGCAGAAGAGAAACATACCCGTTGACGTTTGTGATTCCCGTTCGATCAGGAACCATCAAACGCCGAATATTTTCGTGCCTCTTCTGCAAATTAATAAATGTCTTGCAAACCACGTTTCCCTGCTGCATGTTTTGGAGATCATGAAATCTTGGATTATCAGCATATGCCTGTCAATCTACTTCTTTTATTCTATGTTGATCAGTTTGCACCTTGTTGTAGGAGCCTGGAGGCTATGTTTTTGTTGATATTTTGCATGTGGTTCACTTGTAATTCCAGTTTTTACTTTTTATATACTTTGTTTTAAAATATATATACTTATTGTTCGGATCTTGTTTGGGGTATATAATATTTAGTACATAATGATGTCCATACCTTCACATGGGTTTGGTGTTCATACACCATTATGTACCAAATATTACGTACAAGTACCTTTATTCTACAGATTTTTCTGTTGCTCTTTTCTTTTTTTGTTAAAGCAAATTCAAAACCCTAACAATGTATGTATTTTTTCTATTATTGTTGTTCCTCTGCCTTTCGTCGTCTTCTTTGATTTCAACAAAATTGATCTTTAATTTTGTACAGGTATGGCCTTGAATTAAAAGACATTTTTTATTTTTATTTTCAGACATCTTTCAGGAAATTGTTAAGGCTTATGAATTTGAAGATTTCAGTTATTCTTAGCAATTCTTTCCAAGCCTGATGGTTCAAGAAAATCTGAAAACGAGTTTAATGTAGAAAGCTAAAGAATATTAAAATATTTTATCACAAATTCTTAAGTGCATATAATGCTGACAATGTATTTTTCTCTTTTCTCTTTTTCATTGGTATGATTTTTGAGCCCTGGGACATTACCAGGCGCCCTAGTCATGCCAGGGGGGCAGAAGGCCTATGTAGCCCTGGTAAAAGGGTTTAACCATTATTAAATTTGGAATATTAATATTTAACACTGGAATTGAGATTAGAATCAGTGAAAGGTAAGTTCTAGGGTTTGAATGGAAAATAGCATGGCAGCAAGCAGGCATTTTAAGTTGGGGGCATGATTAAACTTGCACAAAATTTGTGAGTAATTTTTCATTCAAAAATTTACATTCAAATTTTTTTTTTTATAATTCTTTTGGTATTTTATACACTTATTCGGGCTTTAAATAATGATATTTTATAGTTTTTTTGATGAAATATAGACTAATTTGTGTTATATTGTGTCTAATATGTAAAACTCATGATTTAATGAAGAATTTGAGAAAACAAGCGAAAAATAGAGAAAAATGATGAAATTAAAACTATGGAGACTAAATTGACACATTTCAATAGTTGCGTCGGGACATAAAATAAAGAGTGAAGATGCATTGCTCAATTGGAGGCAATTGGAAGCTAAATGGACGAAATCACAAGCTAAAGGATAAAAGAAATGCATTGCGAAAAGTTCACAGACCAATTTACAAAAATTGGTGATACCGTCCAAAAGACGTGTCAATTAAATTTCCTTACTTAACTTAAAAGTGTCGTCTCAAATAGTAAAATGGCAAGTAAAGGACATTCCAGCATATGATTGGTTTAATTTTATCAATTGCAAGAAGAAAGTAAAATACGAAATTAATTAAATGAGGGGAGGGGAGGGGGGAGGGGGGGTTCGGTTGGTTAAACTAAAAAAAGCAATAATTTGAAAGTAACAAAGATTTGAATAATGAAGTAAAATGAAGTAGTTTTAAATCAAATATGGTAAAGTGTGATTGAGTAGTATTTCGTTACCACGAGAATGATTTTCCTTTCAATTACCACAAAAGATTTTTGTTACCAAGATTAACAACAATTTGAGAATAATTACAAACTTAATTATCTCAATTTCTTTTTATACATTAGTTGAATAAAATAAGTTCTTTATTGAACCCTATTCATTAAACAACCTAGAACAAACTCTCTAAATTTAATTTAACAAAAGCATTACAACAAAAGAGATGAATTGAATTAAGGGCAAACTCGCAAGCTTGGTTTATTTACTTAAGTATTAATCCACATACATTCAATTGAAAATTTCACATAATCTATTAAAATGTAATTGCTACAAGATTTTAGAATAAATAACGATTACGTACTATAAATTCTAAAATAGCATTCATTGAATTAATACAATTATTTAGTTGTACACCCAAATAATTAAGAATAATAAAATAAACATTTAAAGCAATTAATTAAATACATCAATCAATAGATCTATAAAGTATAAATTAATTGAAAATCATTACTCGAGTTTGAAATCACCCACAATCAATTAATGATTAGTTATCCATTAAATATTCACAAATAACCAACAAAAACTTACAACTCATTAATGAAAAAAAATAAATTAGAGAAAGAAAAGTTTATTGATAAAGATTGAGAAACTTCAATATCAATGAGTCTTCATCTCCAAGTTATTCCCCCATTGCCAAGTTCCAAAGCTTTTACAAAAATTCGAAAGAAAACAAAAAGAAAAGAAGAAGAAAATGAATTTTTCTCCCAACCTAGAGTTTTTCTCTCTACTTTTAAGTCCCTAATATGATGAATGAGAGAAAATGGATCAAAAAGTCATTTAAAAGGGCCAAAAACGGGTTTAAAATAGTGAAAATGGGTCCCACGTTTAATTTCAACGGGCCAAATAGGCCTTAGCGTAATAGGCGTCGCGATGCCTCTGCAATGTTGTAGCGGCGCCTCTTTGTTTGTTGCAGGCGCCTGGCGTGCCTGCAGCTTGGGTGCTACAGAATCGCTATAGTGTGTTGCAGCGCCAACTCTTTTATTTCCTTTTGTGCAGCCCAGTCCCTGTGGTATTTTGTGCGTTCAGTCCTCCAACTTCATCTTGAACATTTTAGTCCTCATAATTTGACTTTTATATCAATTTCGTCCCCTAAAAATTGCAACCCTAAGTCCTTCAACTTTCGAGACTTGTACATTTCGGTCCATAAATTTATTTTTTTGTTCACTTTTTGTCCTTTTTCTTTCTTTCTTCCGTTTTCTCCTCCAATTTGAGATTTTGGTAATGAAATACCTACAAAATAGAATATAACTATATTAGTAACAAACTATTAATGAAAACTCACAAATATCTAAATTTAATGGTCTGAATAAGTGCAAAAACTCGTACTTATCAATTGGTCCCAAAAATTTGTATTATACTTAAGTATAAGCCTGCAAGTCTTACGTAAGCAATGTCTCAAAAATTCCTACCTGAGGCTAAATCATGTATATTGTGCTTAAGCACCAAATGGTTCAATTTCCGGGAAAAAAAAAAAAAAAATTGTTTCATTACTTGTTTTGGAAACTTTTGATATACAATCTTTTGACACTCTATATAAATACCAAAAATCTTCCAAAACATGGAGAACTTCTATTTGACCTAAAAATCGCATATTCTAAGTATTTTGGAGGTGATAAATAAGTCTGTACATCAATTCAAGATGAATCATATGGGGATTTTGAAAATTCATTGCCCGGTTTCAAAATTTGAACCAATAACATGGATTTCTCCTGCTTTTTCCATCTTTCTTATTTTCGGGTGATGTTTTTCCAATTGTTCTTACGTAATTTCATTATATGAATGTTAGGCTAAATTTTTCATTGTATTTGATGAATGATGAACATATTATTTGTTTATTTTAGTTCAAAACAATTAATTTAGTATTTCTTGATTTTTCTTGATTGGTTTTGCATTTTTATTGAACTATTTGATTGTTTGATCACCAATTAGATAGTAAGTTACTTGTTATAATGTAGGAATACTTACAATAAATCTAGAACGCAACAAAATCAATATATGGGCAATAAGAGGAATAATATCTATGACATGTGCAATCATGTGTGATAACTCCTGTGAATCAATACATGTTTTTCATATGAATTCGGACTAGGAATAGAATCGAGTCGTGTTACACATATGTTTAATATATCATAAAAAGAATATTGAATGAAAGTGGATTATCAATTGTCTTGAATGCATTAATTTAGTAGATTATGAATTAAGAGTCGAATTAAACGGCAATAAGAGGATTTACGATTCCAATACAAATATTCACATATTAGATAAATACTTTATTTGCTTTCTATACAAACTATATTTTTTAATATTACAAGATTTCGAATTTGATAAAAGCTATTGAAGTAGATATTAGACATTATTCCTCTTTGAAACAATAAATTCGAAACTCACTGATTTCTATTATTTGTCAACGATCTCATACGTTTGCAGATTTTTTCCAAACAGTACAATTGTCAAAGAATTTTTAAAGTTAGCACGTCATCGAAATTTTCGAAATACTAATTTGGAATAACATATTTTGACAAACCTTGTGCACTTCAAAATGATATTAAAAATCCAATATTTCGATTTCGTTTAACATCTCATATTGACTTCGAAAATTGAGACAAACATTTTTTAAAATAGCCCCAAAGTTGGGGATCACATGACCCCCCATGCCCACACCCAGTGTCCGCCCATGGCAATGGCCTGCTGTTCATTAGTAGTTATTATGTCTTTTATGTTTGTCCAGTTTCGAACAATGAATAATATTATTCTTTCAATTATCAACTTCGCTTTGCTAACCCGATTAAAAAAAAGATAAGAAAAAAGTTAGTTTGGGATGGACTGGTCCACACCAAATCGTTGAAATATTTCATATGGTATCGTGCCATCTCACTCTAAATGCATATGAAATACTTACTTGTTATCTAGAAAAATGTACTTTGATTCATCTTTACTAGTGTACATGTTAACTTTGCTTAGAGCTTAAGATGCCAACAGAAGTCGAGACAAAGAAAAAGTATTCTAGAAAGCGGCTGAGTTTCTTTTTTCCAAAACACTAATTTAATGGTCTTTTTTGAGGTGACATAAATTTATCAAATGCTACAATTTCAATAATAGGAACATAATATTTTTTTTGTATTAATTTAGTGCTAAGACAAATTAAATTATTATATAGTACATAATTTTTCAAAATCACAATGTGTCTTTCGCTTACCTTCGAGTTAGCAAGTTAATCTCTAACATTTACAAAGAGCAAGTCGTCCCTTAGTTTTTATAACAATAGCATAACTTAGTCTCCCATCGCAAAAATAATCCAAATCTCTATTAATTCTTATGCGATCATTATGCATCAAACTTCATAAAACTAGATTTTATACATGAGACGAGTTATGGGGTGGTTTAATGAAGATTCGAGAGATTTTCTTCATTGCAGATTATGTAATTATAATAAAAAGTTGTCGACTAATTTTACTCCTTTCGATCAATCCGCTTTCAAAGTCGAGGATTGTTGTTGTTGGGTTAGCAAATATATATTTGTAGGCATGTCCCAAAATATGCTAGTGCTACGCAATGCTAAGCTATAAAATGCTAACAACGTAGTAAATGAGATGAATGCGAAGTTCATAGGCACATGTTAACCAACTAAATCGGGGGCTCTCTTCTATTAAAATCGACCAGAAGCATCTCTTCCAATGTGATTGACAACTAAATCCCCTAATAATTGTAAATAATCACACCCACAAATATATTTCCACACATTTGAAGGCTTTAAATTCATGTCCACATATGTGTTTGCTCTTTTCATGATATATCCCTCTCCACCATTTTATGCAATGGGATTGTGTACAAAATGAAGTCTATTTTTTTTTTATACCTGAACAAAACTTGCAAATACAAACTGTTTGATTTTAAACTATATATATATATATAAAATAAAAAGGAAATGCTGAACATACAACACTGGTGCACAGTCCTCTCACATAGGGGGTGGGGCTAGCGATTAAAAATATCGCGGGCCCCACCCCCTATGTGAGGGGACTGTGCACCGTGCTGTACCTGTAGCCCCCCCTCAAAAAAAATATTTGATAAAAATTTAAATCAAAAAATATATTTTAATGGAAATCACAATTTTTATCAACTTTTTAATCACACATTTCATCCATTTTTATTTTTTATTTTAATCAAAATTTACTAAAAAATTATTTTTAGTAAAATCAAACAAGGACTTAATAACTAATGGTCAAGATTATAAGTCTAATTAATCATGATCTAATACATTGAATTCTTGATCAATGATTGTGCTTCACCAAATTATTTGTTCCGAATTGATATGGATCACAAGTTTGGCGGTGATATTTTGGGTTTTCACTTTTGCATACAGTCAACAATTTATTATATGACATGTCGGGTATAATTAATAATAATTGATTAAAGTGTGCATCTCATAAATTTTGATATGTAATTATTTCTATTCAATTAAACGTATCAAACATGCTCTAAAATTATATTAACTATATACACGACTATATATTAACAATAACAAAATTGGATTCTTACATCTTTGATCCCGCAAAATTTTTGAAACTGTTTAATAATATTGCCAATAATAAATTATCAAATTAAATTTATGAAATTTTGTTGGAGTTGAAAATAGAGATAGGTAGCCTATGGTTTGATATTTTGGAAGTGGTGATTATTTAAGTATTGCCTTCACCGTGGCCACTTGACACCCTTTGCTTTACTTGGGTCTTGATTCTTGACCATTTGTATGGATTTTAAACTTGCTTCTAGAAAGCTCTATTAACCATAATGATTTTACTTTTTTTTAAATATAAAAGGTGACCTTTCATTCCAAAAAAAAAAAAGGCGGACGGTGCTTGTTGTACAAGGACCCTGCCAGACAACACATACAGGCGGGCCCCACGCAACATTTTTTTGAATACATGTGAGGCCCGCTGCTACATTGAGGGCCTTAGGAAAATTTTCCAAAAAATGATGACATGATTACTCTTAATAAAATAAAAAAATAAAAAAATCATCCCACTACTATGATTTACAATTGCTTTTTAGGTAAGTATAGGGAATGTTTATGTTCCCATGAAAAATATATGAATTGAAATTCCATCTATATTAGTATAGATGAGGACCACTGGGAGCAAATTACAAAGATCAAAGCAATAAGTAAAAGTCGTAAGCTTGAAAAGAAATCCAACATATTTCAAAACTCTTCAACATTTTTTTACTGGGAAAGGGATGTTAATTACAATATCACTCGTGTGAATGTCTATATCAATGCAACAAAGTAGCAACTTTTCTATGTAAATACTATATCCCTTTTTGGTTTTGCTATCAAATTTTAGTATATTTTGAAAAGAGCTGATGAAATGTATTGTTAAAAAAATTGATAAAAATTATGAGTCTCATTAAATGTATAATTAAAAATAAATTTAGAGAAAAATGAATTAAAAAATATGGTCAAACAGAGGCTAAATATATGATTAGTACAAATACCGTATTGTACATCATAAAATACATTAATGCACTAGAACAAATAAAGTACATATTCTAGTGGAACACAACATCTCATTTTCTAATAGACTTCACTCTATTGGCATAAAATTTAAGATGGTCTTGTTACTTTTTCCAATATTGTTTCATGCCAAAGGTAACACGTGAGGCTAAAGCTTAAATTTAACTAGCAAGAAAATGTAACACACAAAAGAAAACGTTCACCAATTCCAAGAAAGAAGATAAAATAATTAACCATTAAACCCTAATTATATAAAAATTAATTAGTTTAAAAGTTTTACTTTAAAAAAAAAATAAATAAATAAAATTAATCGTAAATCGTAGAAGACTCTCAAATTATTTTGACTCGCTTCTATTTATATTATTACATTATCATTAATTTTTGTAGCATACACGAATCATTTCTAATGTCATACATAGCATGCACCAATCATCCTAGAATTATAACATTGTTAGTAGATCTATTTTTTCACGCAGATGAATTTCATATAACTTAATAGATTCATGAAGGGCCTTCTTCCATAATACTCGTACAAAATCACTCATTCACCCGTTTGAAGGAGAGAGTTCATGTAACAAGTTGCTCCCTGGTTTCCGAGTCCAACATAACCTTTCTCCTTCTTTGAGTCATACGTCTAGTAATCAATGACCTTGCGCACAGAAACATCAGCTTCAATTACACACGTGTCACTGACAAGATACCCCTTACTGGGGTCATAAAGCTCGCTGAGAGGCATGAAAGAAGTGAAACCCCAATCACTCTTCCTTTGATTGAACTGGTGCTGTGTGTCTGTAGGACCAAGAAAATAGAGTTAAAAGTTCACAATACTACTTCCATGTTCCCTTAGAGTGTGAGGACATAAATAAATTTCAGGTTCCTTGTATCAAGGAATCAAGTAAGTTCCTATTTGACAACCATTATTAGAAAAGAAAAAAAAAAAAAAAAAAATTCTATGTACTCATTTTCAACCACATTCACGCAATAAAATATTCTTCACGTAAAACAAAATTTTTCACTACATTTTAACCACACATTATCCTAAAAATCACTATTCAAAACATAGTTTTTCTAATTTAATAGTTGTCAGACAGCGGCTGAATCATTCGAGAGGATAGTTTAATCCACTTGTCAAACTTGATAAAGCTAAAGAGCCCAAGGAAATATGAATTTTCAATACAATACCATAGAGTTCACTTTGATAACTCTGCTCAAAACCTAATAACTAGTAGAGTAGGAACTCAATTTATTGGGTAGAAAGAAGGAACCAAATTTTCTAACTTAGTGTTTTACTTTCAAGAGAAATATCATCAAAACTGCATAAATATACCTTCAATAGACGGATATTCACTAGGCAAAATAAACAAGACATGGCACCAAGAAAGTTTCTGAATAGCAAGCACAGCAATCTACAACAGGATTTATAGTTTGATCTTTCCATATTTCTTTCAAATTAGTTAATGTATAGTTGCTCTCTCTCTTCCTTCTTATCTAGAGAATTGGGGTAAAGGAACAATTTAATCATGGCGTCAAGCATATACCTAAATAAAATTGATAAATATAAAAACCATAATGAAAATTTAATCATGAATAGCAATTAAGGCCTTCATAATGGATTAGCTACATAAATGATAAGTAAAAGAATTCAAGGAAAATGCATAATTGCAAATAAGGAAATGAAAATGATTCCAAGATCGAGCTTTTAGCCACATGAGAAAAAAATTGAAATTAGTATAGTGCGAGGAGATACCCTTCTTTATTGTGTACTTGCTATGTATTTGATCGACTACGGCTAAACTAAATTGTGCATGTCTATTCCACCCATATGGCAAGGTAGCTGCATCTCCCACATCTAAATACATTGATAGGTAGTCCACATTGTTTCCTTGGGGGGAAAAAGAAGAACCCTCCTGCCCAAACCAATGAAAGCCAATACGTGATCAGGTCATTTTCCTAATGAATTGTAGCATATATAAGAAAACATTTTCCATAACACAGACCGCATAAATAACAGTTTACTTCTTAATGTTTGCCACAAAATATTTTTAATTCCCTTTCTAACATGCGGTAATGTAGATGAAAAGAAATGTGGAACCAATTTTACATCTTTAAATTACCATTTATAACCGCCGACAATAAAAACCTCAGAATACAGCGTCTTCACATTCAAACGAGAAATGTTCTCGATCTTCCACGTGAACCGTGACGCCTGTGGCTCATCAGTTGCCTGGTTTTCCACTGTCCCAGGATTATCTGCTGGTCCCACTAGTAAAAACCAATTCGTTGAAAATGGACGTATAGAAATCAAGACTTAGGTACATAAATGATAAGTAGAGGAATTCAAACACGAATTTGTGCTTGATCAATACCTTTGCAAACACCAGAAATTTTTTTTCTTGTTTCTTCATTATGCATGCTATCTTTCACAAAATCCACAGATAAAACACCATTAGCAGCAGAATCACTAACGGTCACGATGAAGGTCTCCCAACCATCTGGCAACGAGCTCAAAAGCAACAAAGCTTGCAATTCATTTTCAAGTACCATACCCATAGTTGCTAGCTGGTTTATGATATTCTGGAAATTATTCAAATGCTCTGCCATGCTCATTTCTTCCTTGTATTTCATATTGACTAAGTCTTTGATCAGAAAAAACTTTTTAGTTACGGCTTTCTTCTCGAACATTAACTCCAATTTAGTCCATAGTTTATGAGCATTTGTCTCTTGCGCCACATGACGAAACACGCTGTCATCCACCCACTGTATGATTGTTCCTATAGCCTTTCTATTCTGAATATACCATTTCTTTTCGGTCATTTCCTCTGGTTTAGCTTCATCACCTTCAATAGCTTCATGTAAATCTTTACAATAAAGGATTCCCTCCATTCTAGGCTTCCAAGTCACCCAATTTTGATCGGTGAGTTTAATCATAGCACTACCAACCGACTCCTCCATTTTAATCCAGACAGCACAACCTGGTTCGATACCATACACCAACGCACCAATACAAAATACAATACCGCAAAAGAAACAATTTATGTAAGCAATATAAATGTCGGAAAAAATAAAACACAAGAAAACACCAATATGCAACCTCCGAATCAATTTCCACTATAACAATAGGAATAAAATAGATTCTCACTAGTCAATACAAGAGGCATAATACAACATGAAGAACACACATTTATTCAATCAAACAATATGGAATCCAAAAAGAGAGGTTAAATCTCACCAAGTAAAACTTCCAAGAACAACTTCGTAGAAACTATTGGTTGAAGACTAGATTTAATGGAAAAGAACAAAACCCATTATTCTTCCCTTTTTTTCTCGCGGATTGAGACCTATTTCTTTTTGTTTTTGTCAAAAAAAAAATGATCAGATTCTTTGTAAATCACTATCACTACTCCATTTAAAAAGAGGCAATCCTAGCTCCGTTTGATTTTTATTTTTGTTAAAATGTATTTTTTTTTTTAATCACACATTTTTCATTAAAATAATATTTCATATAAATCAAAAAAAATTTCTTATTTTTTAACCATATCTTCTCTATAAATCTACTAGTTTAAAACATATTCTTTCATTAAAAATAGAAATCAAACAGACCCTAAATGTACCATTCATATGTGATTTCCCTCTCACAGTTCACCGTTTTGTGTGGACAAAAGATCGACTGTTCATTAATTGGTTTCCAAGATCACTACTAGCTTAAAAGTATAAAGTCATGGCATAAGATGTGTACTGTAGCTCTTTATGTGTGGAAAGAAAAGGTAGATGTCAGAGATATTTTCCAACTTTGTCCAATTGTAGTCCACATTCATTAGTGGTTTCTCTGAAAATTTGACTTTTGTGCAATCCTGCGTTGAAAGAAAAGCAAGAGTGGCAGACAAAAAAATAAATTTCTCATCCTTTTCTATCTTTCTCCATTTTTCTTATGGTGTGTTTGATAACCAAAATTTTCTCGAGAATTAAGAATCGTTTTTTATCTTCTTGCTTTTACGCTGTTTGATAGCCTTTATTTTTCATGAAATCGATTTCTAACCTTTTCCAAGGTACAATCACTTGAAGCGTGATTCCGTAGAAATCAATAGACTTGCTATATAGGTGGGAATTGATTTCTGCCTTTTTTTTTTTTTTTTTTTTGCAATAGAAACAAATTTTAAGATAAAGTGTAAAAAAATTTATCCATTTAATTGAAAAATTCCATGCAAAATAGAGCCAAACGTAAAAATAAAAAATAATTTTTTTATTTTATTTTTTATTTTTTAATTTTTTTTGGCAATCTAAACATATTTTGTTCCTAATGGTAAAAAAAAATTATCCATTTAATTGACAATTTGCATGAAAAATAAAGCCAAACGTATTATGATAGAAAGGTGGAAAATTATACCAATCAAACACCTTTAATTCAATTCTCGGTAAAACAATTCCAGGCAATTCAATTCCCTGGAATCCAATTCATTTTCCACCCATTTTCCACCCTGCAATCAAACGGACCCTTAAAACATTCTCTTGATTTTTTTCATATTTTTTTGGGCTATTTTTTGATGCCTTGCTCGTTGTAAATCTAAGCACTTTTCGGTAATTTAAAACTTAGGACGTGTTTGATACGCGAAATTTGCCATTAAAGTAGAAAAATATTTTCCTAATTCTTACTTTTAGTTGTTTGATTAGCCAAATTTGCCCTGAAAAATGTTTGCCACCAATTTCTAATGTACAATCCCTTGAAGCACAAAAGTAGAAAAATATTTTCTTATGATTTTTGTGGGAAATTATTTTCCACCTTGTTGGGTGTTTTTTTTTTTTTTTTTTTTTTTTTTTTTTTACTTTTTGGTAATGGAAACATATTCTAAATTCAATGGTAAAAAAATTTATCCATTTAATTAACAATTTGCATGAAAAACGAAGTCAAATGAACATAAAAATTTTATGAAAATTTTTTTTTTTTTTTTTTTTTTTTTTTTTTTTTTACTTTTTGACAATCCAAACAAATTTTAATACATATTGTAAAAAAATTATCCCAAAAAGTAAACATTTGCATGAAAAACAAAGCCAAACGAATTAGGTGGTGGAAAATTATACCAATCAAACACCATTAAATCACTTCCCTCTAAAATAAATTCTAGGCAAATCACTTCCCTGTCAAATATTTTATTTGCCATCTATTTTCCATCTTTCTATCAAACGGACCCTTAATACTTCATTTTTAAAAGAGGCAATCCTCTGTACTATTCATCTATGATTTTCCTCTTACAATTAGGGATGACAAAGAATCAGTTCGGTCAAAATCATAACCGCACAATCAAATTTTTTGCCATACCATAACCGCACCTTAACCACGTAAATCAGTTCGGTTCGACTTGGTTCATATCTTAGTTCGGTTCATTAATAACCACAAAAATAAATTATTTTTTATAAGTCCAACCATCAAATTGAAAAAATGATCCTCATATCACAACTCAACTGGGTACATAACACTTTAGAATTTATTAAAATGATTCTCATATCTCATGTATTTCTTTTTTCCTTTCTTCCATAATTCCCTTTTTCATTTCTGATTAATTTTCTTTCTTCTTCTTCTTCTTTTATTTACTTCTGTTCATTATATCCTTAGTAGGAGAAGTTGGAGTGCGATCAAGACAATTGACTACTAGAAGCATTTCTCAAGCTAAAGATGGGGAGATATCAAATCAAAAGATTTTTGAAATTGTATGATATTACACAATATGAATGTTAATGGATGCTTAAATTTAAGAGAAACAAAAAGACAAGAAAGAATGATGTCATTTCCTTTCTTTGTAAAAACACTAAAGCGTCTCATTACCATGCCATGGTTTCCGAGATGGCAGCTGAAACTGGATTAGGAACTTCACAAGTTTATAAGCTAGATATTATTTTAGCATTTGCTTAGTGGTGAAAAATGTGCATCTCTTGCTTTAGCCAGTAATATTTGAAATCTCCTATTTATCACCAGATATATCGCTTCCTTTCATTTTTTGGTTATCATATATATTATGTATTTCATTGTTAACCCAGAAACCTTGCAGGAATTGTGCCTTAAGTAACAGACCTCGATGACCATACTCCCCAACTCTAAAAATCCATGTCCAGCAATATTTTATTTTCAAAGCAAAATGTTAAAACCAAATACAACCGGAAAAGGATCAATCATAAAACTTACTATAGCAACATAAGAGTATTATCAAAAGGATGAAGTGCTAACTTATTGAAATCTATCAATGCAATCAAAACAAATAAACTGATGAATTGAAATCTCCTAAATTCAATCAACGTCAATTCCAACAATTAAAGTTGAGGGAGAAATATTTCAGATTCCAACTCCGAGGAACTCGAAGAACTGATAAGTAAAAGCTCAGAAACATTTCACTTCACATTAGATTAATAAAGAGGAAAAATATTTGGGGAAATACTAAAACCATGGACAAAAAAAAAATAGCATGCTCATTATTGCACCAAAAAAAATAGAAAAAAATAAAAAATCTTATGGATATAGAACAAACACAAAATAATGAAATGATGACAGAAATGCAACGTCCAGAATTAAATTCAAAGCTTCATCATCTATAGATTCCTTGTGGCTTGTAACTTCAAACCAAACAAAACCATCACGATCAAAAGGAACAACAAACGCATACACGCTACATTAAAACTCCAATTAAGATCGTCAAACTAGATAAACAAGCTCTCTTTTTTCTTTCAAGTTTCAATTGAAGCAGTGAAAATAATCGGCAAGATTTTTAATAATTAGGAGAGTCCAGACCTCGTAGATAGATTCAAGAAACTAAATCCCTCCTTTATCCTGCAGTTGAAAGTCCTTCTCCGACACAAATAAATAAAACAATCATGCTACATATACAATGATGATGGTTGACAAGTTTTGTTGACAATCATGATTTAACATCATAATGTTCATCTATTTCAAAAAGTTTCAAAAACTATCAACTGTCCAGATTTTGCCACATCAAACATTACCAACAAATGTTGTCAACCACCATTGTTCAAGTAGATTAATTCTAAATCAAAACCGTAAAATACCGATCTATACATAATACATGATCACAAACCAAAAAAAAATAAATAAATGAAAAACCACAAACACACATGATTCTAAAAAAAGAGTGAAAAAATGAACTTTTAACTTCAAAATGCAATACCTTAAGGGTCGTTGACAAAGGGTCGATCAGATTATTAAAAACAGAGCATTATTTGTCGACCCCTAGGTTTCTCAGACTGGCTGTAACATCAAAAGTGATTGGATCCCAGTTTCTTTGAAGCGTAATCTTTCGTAACCTTCTCGATGGCGATGGCGATGGCGATGGCGATGAGGCACAGCTCGTACAGCGGCGGATCTGTTGAGAGTCCTGTGTTTCCAATTTTCAATTTTCATGTGTAGGGTTAATTAGTGGTGTCAAGATGGGCGGGCGGCGCCAGACTAGCCCGGCCTGCTCGGAGGCAAACCGGGCCGTGAACCTAGCGGGCCGGATTTTTTCAGCTGTCCGGGCCGGGCTTGGAGGAAATCGGCCCGTGGTTAACGCGGGCCTATATTTTTTTTTTAAAATTTTTTTTTTTTTACCATTTATTTTTTAAGTGATAATCTTTCAAAAAAAAAAAGACTTGCGGTCCAAGCCAGGCCGCTTGATTTTTTTTGGCGGCCGTAAGCCCGGATGATGCTGCTTTTTTCGTTCACGGGCCGGTCCGGGCCGGGCCGCCGTTTTGACACCCCTAGGGTTAATGCCGGCTTGGTTACGTGTAAAGCAAATGATTGGTAACTAAACTTTAATTTGTGTAATTACTTAGTGATCGAACTTTAAAATGTAATTCAATGGTCACTCAAGTATCATAAATGTAACTTATCCATCACTGAGTTACATTTTAAAGTTCGATGACTAAGTAGTTACACAAACTAAAATTCAGTGATCAATCATATATTTTACTCGTTACTACTTAGTAACGTCAACTGCGCTAGAAATATGGAGAAGCTCAATTATTAAAATTGTCCAATTAATTTTAAAAAGAATAATGAAAAATCCAATTATTCAATTAATTAATGAAAACAATATAAAATGTTTAATATTCATCATTTCAAAATTAAGAAATTAAATTCAAACATGAAATCAGGTTATAAATAGATATAAATTATATATTATATAATGTACATATAGTATATAAAATAAACATAGAATGATTAAATATAACTCCTTAAATCAACCAATTTGTCACAATATTAACAGAAATTCACAAAAATCTCGTGCAATTTTCGTCTCTGCAAAAAAAGGCACTTATATCAATATAGCACATTTTCTTCCCGATTTCCTCTTGTTGAAGCTACGATTTGAAACTTGGAGGTTTTCGACAGTCACAGACTTGTGACTTGCTAAACCATTGTGTCGTAAACTTGTGACCTGCGGTACAAAATAATCGCTACATTAAAACTCCAATTAAGATCGTCAAACTAGATAAACAAGCTCTCTTTTTTCTTTCAAGTTTCAATTGAAGCAATGAAAATAATCGGCAAAATTTTTAATAATCAGGAGAGTCCAGACCTCGGAGATAGATTCAAGAAACTAAATCTCTCCTTTATCCTGCAGTTGAAAGTCCTTCTCCGACACAAATAAATAAAACAATCATGCTACATGTACAATGATGATGGTTGACAAGTTTTGTTGACAATCATGATTTGACATCATAATGTTCATCTATTTCAAAACGTTTCAAAAACTATTTTTTAAATCAACTGTCCAGATTTTGCCACATCAAATAATGCCAACAAATGTTGTCAACCACCATTGTACAAGTAGGTTAATTCTAAATCAAAACCTTAAAATACCGATCTATACATAATACATGATCACAAACCAAAAAAAATAAATAAATGAAAAACCACAAACACACATGATTCTAAAAAAAAGTAAAAAAATGAACTTTCAACTTAAAAATGCAATACCTTAAGGGTCGTTGACAAAGGGTCGATCAGATTATTAAAAACAGAGCATTAATTGTCGACCCCTAGGTTTCTCAGACTGGCTGTAACATCAAAAGTGATTGGATCCCAGTTTCTTTAAAGCGTAATCTTTCGTAACCTTCTCGATGGCGAGCGATGATGGCGATGGCGATGAGGCACAACTCGTACAATGGTGGATCTGTTGAGAGGGATGTGTTTCCAATTTTCATGTGTAGGGTTAATGCCAGCTAGGTTATGAGTAAAGCAAATGATGGGAAACTATGTTTTTTTTTTTAAAACTGTCCAATGTTATGTCGCCATATGGCACAGTGTAAAACTTTATGTACTTGTAGCATGATTGAACTTTAGGAATTAAGGTTTGTGTATATTGTTTCCTTGATATGGAGTTTGACACTCCATTGTTTTCAATTGTATTCAAAAATGAAATGGGCGGGAAACTATGTTTTTTTTTTAAAACTGTCCAATGTTATGTCGCCATATGACACAGTGTAAAATTTCATGTCAAACTTCATGTACTTGTAGCATGATTGAACTTTAGGAATTATGCTTTGTGTACATTGTTTCCTTGACATGGAGTTTGATACTCCATTGTTTTCAATTGTATTCAAAAATGAAATGGGCGGGAAACTATATATTTTTTTAAAACTGTCTAATGTTATGTCGCCATATGGCACAGTGTAAAACTTCATGTACTTGTAGCATGATTGAAACTTTAGTTTGTGTAATTACTTAGTTATCGAACTTT
This sequence comes from Osmanthus fragrans, assembly GCA_019395295.1. NCBI lineage: Eukaryota > Viridiplantae > Streptophyta > Magnoliopsida > Lamiales > Oleaceae > Osmanthus > Osmanthus fragrans. The sequence goes on along the minus strand of JAEDXY010000032.1, from coordinate 77 downwards.
AAAATGTAATTCAATGGTCACTCAAGTATCATAAATGTAACATTTTAAAGTTCGATGACTAAGTAGTTACGCAAACT
>JAEDXY010000112.1:0-95719 GCA_019395295.1 Osmanthus fragrans | reverse complement strand
TTGTTCATATATTCACCTAATTTTTCATTATTTTACCTCGATCTAGACGATTTTAGAACGTCACTCTCACACTCTGAGAGTAACACTCAGATATTACACTCTCAGAGTTTTAATTTTTTTTTTTCACCTTACTTTAAATTTTGTTATGTTCTATATTTCTTCACGCTTTAGATCATCGCTTGTTGGTGGATTTGTTTGATAGTTTTGTTCGCTTTCCTTAAGGTATTTTTGCATTTTTTCCGACTGGTGTGTGAAAATTTAGCTGGGTTCTCTTCATCTACTTCAAAAGCTTCAATTTTTTGTTCTATTTTTTTGCTTTTCTAGGACTTCTTATACTTTTGTTGGAATTTTCCTACTAATGATTTCGTTTTTTCTTTCTAAAATAGTTAGGTATCTATGTTTCAACTACAACCTACAGTTGACCACAAACAATTCTAGGTACGCAGCATACTTACGTCTGGCCTTAAATTTTGGCTTATTAATGTTCAATCAAATTTTTTATTCGTCAATATTAGGGTTCCTTTAAAAAAAAAATGTGCTGAAATTCTTCGATTTTTTTTGGTGGATTTCTTTTGAGAAGCACTAATTTTTTAGATGAAAAGAAAAAAAAAATATTATTTTGAATTTCATAGTGATTTCTTCATGGCGACATTTTAGTTGGTATATAAATCACTGTCAAAATCATCTTCAACAAGTATTAATGGTTAGATAAATTGCATATCCTATCGTAATCCTATTCTAATCCTAATCCCATCCTAATCCTAATCCTATCCTAACAATATAAAAGAGCGAGTTTTTTTTTTTTCGCCGCGTGTTGGCAATTTGTGTTAAACAATACGACGTCGTTAACCCTATCAATTTGATTCTCACAGTTGCTGAAAACTTCTCATTTCTATTTTCATCTTTTATTTTCTCATCTTTATTTTTATCTCTATTCAGTTAATCATGCTGCTTTTTACATTTGCTCGCTTTGGTTGAGCACCACGACGTTGTTAATCCTATCAATGTGATTCTCACAGCTGAAACTTTTTATTTTTTGAGGATTATCTTTGTCTGAAGTTCTTTTCGCTTTTTTTTTTTTTTTTTTTTTTTTTTTTTTTTGCAAATTGTTATTTGTTCTTCGATACAACAGTGGCGTTTAATAATGTGAGAATTGCTAATGGATTTACAATTTTAGGCAGCATTTTTGTATATTCTATCATATCCTATCGTATCCTAATCGTAATCCTAATCCTATCCTAACAATATAAAAGAGCGAGTTTTATTTTTGCCGTGTGTCGACAATTTATGTCGTTAAACAATACGGCGTTGTTAATCTTACCAATTTGATTCTCACAACTGTTGAAAACTTCTAATCTTTATTTTTATCTTTTTGTTTCTCATTTTTTTTTTTATCCCTATTCTGTTAATCTTACTGCTTTTACATTCGCTCGCTTTGGTTGAGCACCATGGCGTTGTTAATTCTATTAATTTCTTTTGAATTATATAGTAACCAACTCTCCCCAACACAAGGAAAATAATAAATCCATCAACCACTCCTACCGCAATTATGACCCATTTCTGCAATCTAGAATGCCTTCCACGTCTCTCATCTTTTCCTATTGGTATCTTAACCAAGAAAATTAGACCGCTTCCTCTGTCAACTTGCTTGATTCTCCTGAACAAAATTAATACCATGGCTCGTTTATGTAAACCTAAACGAAACACAATAATCCCTAAAAAATTAAGAAAAATGATGATTAATTCAAGAGAACAAAAAATTGAAAAGCAGAATCTATAGAAATAGAAAACAAATGGTTACATGGCTGCCTCTCTCAAATTCTGTGTTCTGTCCCAGTCGCTTTGTCCCCCATGGAACTGCTCGTCTTGGGTTGTCCCCCATTGTATCCATGTTCCATGATTTGGTTACATGGCTCGCCTTTCACATTTCGCATTTTTCTCTCGTTGAAGGAAAAATAAACCGTCTCCTCTCTCGCTCTACCAGACCAAGCCCTAAGAAGAGAAGAAAGGTAAAATTATCTATCTATTTTCCGGTGGAAAGTTATAAATTATTGTTAATATTTTTGGAAGTTGGGTATAGGAAGAAGGTATAAACTTGAAGATAGTTTTTTTTTTTTTTTTTTTTTTGCTCGATCATTTATGTTCTTGATTTTTTTTTTTTGTTTTCAAGCTTTCATTCTCTCGAGGTCGGTTCTCTGTCGATCGATTTCCTGTATGTTTTGTTCATATATTCACCTAATTTTTCATTATTTTACCTCGAGCCACCACCATCGCCCCCAACAACCCCATCACTGCTCCACCTAAAAGCATTCTCACAGTCCCCATCTGCGAGTGTTGTTTCAACAGCGAGTTGTAAAAAATAAGGGTGCGTTCTCTTCGTGTTTCTGTTTTGTGTTTTGAGTTTTGAAATTCGTTTTGTGTTTTGTGTTTTGGGTGTCTGTTTTTTGAAATTACTGAAAATGCGTTTCTCTTTGTCATTTTGAAAAACAATTTCTCAAAACAGAAAACAGAAAATGCGTTTCTCTTTGCACTTTTTTTATAATATTATTTCATAATATTTTATTCAAAAAATCTGATTATTCAATTAATTAATTTTTAATTGTTTAATGTTAATATATTATTAAATATATTATAAACCTGAAATTTCTTTGAATTTTGAAATATCTTTGAATCATGAAATATATTTTTCATATATTAAAATAACATATAAATTTGTGAAAATTTTTATTAAGATGATTTTATTCTAGATGAATAATGGGGTGTTAATATATTCATTTATATTTCTAGACGTAACTCATTTTTGAAATTTTTGCTCTTATTTGAACCCTTCCTATTTTCTAAAACTATCGAAATGAAGAAAGCCAAAGTTCAGGGACTAAGAGGGATGGAGAGAAGGAAGAGTGGAAGAGGGAAGGAGAGAAGTCGCAATTGAAAAAAATGGGAGGAGTGAAAAATTTGAAGCTACAGTATTTGTTTTGGCGTTTTGGAAATTTTTCGTGTTTTTAACTGAAAACGCCCAAAACGGAAAAAAACCCGTTTTGTGTTTTTGTGTGAAATTTTTTTTTTGTGTTTTGCAAAATTCGTTTTCGAAAACGGCAAAGAGAACGCGTTTTCGTCGTTTTGAAAAACAGAAAACAGAAAACGGCCCCAAAACGACAAAGAGAACGCACCCTAAGCGTTTTTCACATTTCCCCTTTTTTGGTGAAAAATGTTTTCACATCGAGAGTAACACTCAGATGTTACACTCTCAGATTTTTAATTTTTTTTTCACTTTACTTTAAATTTTGTTCTGTTCTATATTTTTTCACGCTTTAGATCTTCGCTTGTTAGTGGATTTGTTTGATAGTTTTGTTTGCTTTCCTTAAGGTATTTTTGCATTTTTTTCGACTGGTGTGTGAAAATTTAGCTGGGTTCTCTTCATCTACTTCAAAAGCTTCAATTTTTTGTTCTATTTTTTTGCTCCATTTTTGCTTCTCTGGGACTTCTTATACTTTTGTTGGAATTTTCCTACTAATGATTTCGTTTTTTTGCCTTCTAAAATAGTTAGGTATCCATGTTTGAACTACAACCTACAGTTGACCACAAACAATTCTAGGTACGCAGAATACTTACGTCTGGCCTTAAATTTTGGCTTACTAATGTTCAATCATATTTTTTATTCGTCAATATTAGGGTTCCTTTAAAAAAATGTGCTGAAATTCTTCGATTTTTTTTTGGTGGATTTCTTTTGAGAAGCACTAATTTTTTAGATGAAAAGAAAAAAATATTATTTTGAATTTCATAGTGATTTCTTCATGGCGACATTTTAGTTGATATATAAATCACTGTCAAAATCATCTTCAACAAGTATTAATGGTTAGATAAATTGCACATCCTATCGTAATCCTATTCTAATCCTAATCCTATCCTAATCCTAATCCTAACAATATAAAAGAGCGAGTTTTTTTTTTCGCCGCGTGTTGGCAATTTTTGTTAAACAATACGACGTCGTTAACCTTATCAATTTGATTCTCACAGTTGCTGAAAACTTCTCATTTCTATTTTCATCTTTTATTTTCTCAACTTTATTTTTATCTCTATTCTGTTAATCCTGCTGCTTTTACATTTGCTCGCTTTGGTTGAGCACGACGACGTTGTTAATCCTACCAATGTGATTCTCACAGCTGAAACTTTTTATTTTTCGAGGATTATCTTTGTCTGAAGTTCTTTCGTTGTTTTTTTGTTTGTTTTTTTTTTTTTTTTTTGCAAATTGTTATTTGTTCTTTGATACAACAGTGGCGTTTGATAATATGAGAATTGCTAATGGATTTACAATTTTAAGCAGTATTTTTGTATATTCTATCCTATCCTATCGTATCCTAATTGTAATCATATCCTAATCCTATCCTAACAATATAAAAGAGCGAGTTTTATTTTTGCCGTGTGTCGACAATTTGTGTCGTTAAACAATACGGCGTTGTTAATCTTACCAATTTGATTCTCACAACTGTTGAAAACTTCTAATCTTTATTTTTATCTTTTTGTTTCTCATTTTTATTTTTATTCCTATTTTGTTAATCTTACTGCTTTTACATTCGCTCGCTTTGGTCGAGCACTATGGCGTTGTTAATTCTACTAATGTGATTCTTGTAGCTGCTAACAACTTTTTCCTTTCTAGAGGATTATCTTTGTCTGAAGTTTTTTCCATTTTTTTTGTTTTTTGTAAATTGTTATTTGTTCTTCGATACAACAGCGACGTATGATAATGTGAGAATTGCTGATGGATTTGCAATTTTAGGCAGCATTTCTGTATATCCCATCCTATCCTAATTCTATCCTAATCATATCATATCCTATCCTATCCTAATCCTAACAATATAAAAGAGCGAGTTTTATTTTTGTCGTATGTCGGCAATTTGTGTCGTTAAATAATACGGTGTCGTTAATCTTACCAATTTGATTTACAGAGTTGCTGAAAACTTCTCATTTCTATTAACTGTGCACGTAAAAAGCATTTTTTTATATGGGACCAATTCAATAAAGAATGAAATTGAATAAGTTGATACTAAGGAAAGCCTTTCTATCTTACATAACTTGGGATTCTTTCCCATGTTTCTATGTCATTTTAACTTGACAGATTTGCCCAAAGATACACTTAAGCATTTGAATGAGACAAATGAAAAAAAAAAGAAGCTTATTTTAAATTAAATAGAAGCCTTTTTGGTTGCTTATTTTTTTCAAAAGGGAAATGAGATATTGATGAAAGGTGTTGTAGGTTTTGGTTTGCCATATATGTAGACGGGAGAGTTGTTGTATTGCATTATGTTTTATTTTGTTATATACTTATTTGTAACGATTTTTTCTTTTCGCTTTGTGTGTTTAGATATTTTTCTTATGGATGATGGCGAGAGTGCTGATGGAAGTTATGAACGTCTAAACAACCGTCATAAAAAGATTTATGATAAAGCAAAAGAATCTCGAAATTCCATCGCAGACAATTATACAAGCAAGCACGTGATGCACGACAGCAAGAACTGCACGCTCGAACAAGAAGAATTGTAGTTAGACATAATCGCCCTCGTGCGATGAAGAGAAACATAGAAGAAGGTGTTTGTATAGAGTTTTTTTCATCAAAGACTTAAATACATGTATTTATATACAGTTTACTTATAGTGCATGTTTGGGTGTTTATTTTATTGTAGTTGGTGGCTGTAGTTATAGTGTACCTTCCCAGCTTACACTTTGCACACCAGATCGTGATAATCAGTATCATTTTGAAGACTATTGTGTTAGATCTGATGAAGGTGTAGAAAATAATCGGCAATGTACAGAATTTTGTTTGCAGACCATTCCAGTTAAATCCCATGTGCTTCTATAGCCAACAATTTGTTCATATTGTGGTGCAAAAAAATTTCATAAGGAGAGTAAAGGATTTTGTTGTTCTGATGGCAAGGTTAAATTGCATATACATTATGTGCCTAACAAATTATATGAATTATTTACTTCAAATTCAGTCGAAGCATTGAATTTCAAAAAAATAGCAAGAAGTTATAACAACCATTTTGCTTTCACATCTTTTGGTGTCAAGTATGACAAAGATTTATGTAAGATGAATAAAGGAATTTATACATTTAGGGTTCAAAGACAAGTTTATCATTACATAAACCAACTTTTACCATCCGAAAATAACCCAACTTATTTACAACTATACTTCTATGATACTGAAAATGAAGTATCAAATCGATTGAAGATTTCGGACAAATTTTGTGATTCAATTTTACAAATGTTAATTGATATATTAAGGATTAATCCTTACTCTAGGTTCTTTCGTTCGTTGAGTGATATTGATAATTTACATACGTGTCGAATACAAATAAGATGTGATCCAGGTTTAGATCAAAGAGTCTACAACACTCCAACAGCTTCACAAGTAGCTACAGTTTGGGTTGATGATGATCCATCTGTGGAGAACAAAGTTCGTGATATATGCATTTATGGTCATAGTGGCACCTCACATAGAGTGCATTATTATTTTGGTTGTTATGATCCCCTTCAATACCCTTTGCTCTTTCCTTTTGGTGAGTCTAGATGGCATGAGGGTATTGAAAGAGTGAATAAAGAAATGTTTCATTCTTCTGCGCAAGATAATATTTTAGACATGAATAACATAAATTCTGCAAATGAATTGATTGAAAGAGAGACTGAAGGTTTATAGTTTGAAAACTTGGTTTTCATTATTTTTTATTTGATTCTTTAACACTTTTTTCTTATAGATTTTTTTTATATTTATCTTGTAGTTATGAAGAAGAGAAAGAAAAGATCACATGTGTCTTGTCGGAAGTATTACTGCTATAAATTACAGGTTCGAAATTCAAGTAATCATATTTTGCTCCATGCTAGTAGGCTTTTTCAACAATATGTTGTTGATATGTATGTGAAAATTGAAACTGTTAGATTAGATTACTTCCGTAATAACCAAAAACAAATACGAGCTGAAGTTTATCAAGGAATTGTTGATAGTGTTGAAGTTGGTGAAAGTAGAGGTTATAAGATTGGTCGAAGAATTATTTTACCATCGTCCTTCACAGGGGGTCCTAGAGATAATAAAAAATGATATATGGCTGCTATGGCATTAGTTCAAAGATATGGTAAACCTGATGTTTTTTTAACAATAACTTGCAATCCTAATTGGCTAGAAATACAGCAAGAACTGAGGCATAATGATGAAAGCCAAAACGGACCTGATTTGGTTACACGAATATTTAGAGCTAAGTTGAAGGAGCTAAAAATTGATTTGTTCAAAAGACATATTTTAGGTCCTGTTTGCTGCATATATATAAGTAATTGAATTTCAAAAGAGAGGTCTTCCACATGCACATTTTTTGTTGATTTTTAAATCTGGATCAAAAGTTACTACTGTTGATTTGGTTGATAAAATTGTTTCTTGTGAAATTCCAGACAAAAATCGATACCCACATTTATATCCTATTGTAGTAAAACATATGTTGCATGGTCCTTGTGGAATATTAAATCCGAATAAATGTTTGTATGTCAAATAATAAAATATGCAAAAATAAATATCCAAGAGAATATACAATCGCAACATCGCTTGGTAATAATTCATATCCACGATATAAACGTCGGGATAATGGTCGGAAAGTAAAAGTTAGAGGACATTTCTTAGATAATAGATGGATTGTACATTACAATCCTTACTTAACAACTAAATATGATTGTCATATCAATGTAGAAATCTGTTCGACTGTTAAAGCTGTCAAATATTTGTATAAATATGTTTATAAAGGACATGATCGAATAAATTTTTTGATAAGTGACAATCAAGAAAATGTTGATATTGATGAAATTTCTAGATATCAAACTGCTAGGTGGATTTCTCCACCTAAAGCTATGTGGAGAATTTATGGATTTATATTGTCTGAAATATCCCCCTCCGTTGTTTCGTTACAATTACATCTTGAAAACCATCATCTAATTACTTATAAAGATAGTAATAATTTACAATCAGTTATTAATAGAGATTATGCTCACAGAACTACATTAACTGAATTTTTTCGTACCAATATTACAGATGAAAAAGTAAAACTCTTACTTATAGAGATTTTCCTTCTTATTTTTGTGTGGGATGCAAACCAACGAATTTGGACTCCAAGAAAGCAAAAAAATGCTATTGGTAGAATAGTTACAGCTAATCCATCCGAAGGTGAAAGATATTACTTATGCCTATTGTTAAATCACATTGGGGGATCTACTTCTTTTGAACAATTAAAAGTTGTAAATGGTACACTGACAAATACTTTTCGTGAAGCAACTCTTTTATATGGTTTATTAAATGGAGATAATAACTGTGAGTTATGTTTAGCCGAAGCAATTGTTTACCAAATGCCCTCTTCACTTCGTAGGTTATTTGCTACCATATTAACGTTTTGTAGTCCTGATAATCCGCAATTGTTATGGAATAAGTTTAGAAGTTATATGTTTGAAAATTTCATCCAACAAGGTATGTCGTTTAATGATGCCCAAATAAAAGCACTACGATGTATACATTCTATATTAGAACCATTAAATAAAAGTATAAACGATTACCAATTAGTGTCATTTCATGTAAACATCGGAGAAGATGAAACGTTGGCTACCATGATTTCTGAGGAGCTACACAATGGTTGTAATCAAAGTTATAATTTTGAAATAGATTCGTTAAATAAAGAGCAGATGGATGCTTATAATAAAATTTTGGACCGAATTTTGAATTATGATATTGGCATGTTTTTTGTTGATGGACCTGGTGGAACAGGTGAAACGTATTTATACAAAGATTTATTGGCAGATGTACGCTCAAGAAACTTGATTGCTCTAGCTACAGCTTCTTATGGAGTAATTGCTTCATTATTACCAGGTAGTAGAACTGCACATTCTAGATTTAAAATTCCTTTAGAAAAAAATGAGAATGTTAGTTGTTCAACTAGTAAATAGTCTGCATTAGCAGACCTTTTTAGAATGACTAAATTAATTATTTGGGATGAGACTCCAATGGTGAATCGTTACGCCATGGAGGCTCTAGATAAAATGTTAAGAGATATAAATGAACAAGATGTACCATTTGGTGGAAAAGTGATTGTATTAGGTGGTGATTTCCGTCAAGTTTTACCAATTGTCCAAAGAGGGACAAAAGACGACATAATGAAAGCGAGTTTGGTTTTTTCATATTTATGGCCTTCTTTTACTCATTTACCGTTGGTACAAAATATGAGAGTTCAATTGGATCCATTATTCTGTAGTTATTTACTTCGTATTGGAAATGGTACTGAGAAAGAACACTCATGTCATATGATTAAACTTGTAGCTGATATTACAATACAATTTCAAGATGAATTTACATCTTTGAAACATTTGATTGACATTGTTTTTCCAAATAAGGAAAACTACATGCAGAATTTAGATAGTTTGATTAATAGAGTCATTTTAACACCAAAAAATGAATGTATAGATGAAATAAATAATATTTTACTAAAAGAAATTCCAGGGGAGATATTTACATATTATAACTTTGATGAAGCCATTGAGAAATCCAAACACAATATCTAAGAAGATTTTTTAAATACATTAACTCCAAATGATATTCCACCACATGAACTCACATTAAAACAAAATTTTCATGTTATGTTACTTCGAAATATTAACCCATCTGAAGGTTTATGTAATGGAACAAGGCTTGTTTGTCGAAGATTTGAGAGAAATGTAGTTGATGCAGAAATTGCTATTGGAGAATACCGGGGAAAGCAAGTTTTTTTTACCTAGAATTCCGTTTGTACCACTTGAAAGTGATAGAAATTCAATTCCTTTTAAAAGAACTCAATTCCCAATCCGTCCGTGCTTTGCAATGACAATAAATAAATCACAAGGTCAAACTTTAGATTTTGTTGGGTTATATCTTCCGGAACCTGTATTTTCCCATGGACAATATGTTGCTCTGTCAAGAGCAAAAACAAGTAAAGCTATTAAAGTTTTGATAAAACCATCAAACAAATCTAATACACATATTATATGCACAAAAAAATGTGGTGTACCAAGAAATTCTGGGTTTGATAAGATGTTTATAGGTGTTTTCAAAATGATTTGAATCTATCTTCCAAAATTTGTATTTTGTATTTTTCAGTTGCTTTCATTGTCTTGTATTATTAGTTTACATGATTATCATGTAGCTTTTCTTATATAAAAATTAAGATGTTATACAAATCAAACTACTATTCTTCAAGATTATTACTAGAGTTTTATTTTTTGAAATTATTTTGGGTGTGTTTGACCTACAAAGATGAAGCAGACATTCTTTGCTCACTCTAGAAAGAATAAAATATATGAAGTCATAGTGGCAAAAGGTTTCCTAGATGTTTGCAATCAAATTTTATCTTTTATAGGTGTATCTCAAATTTCATTAATTATCTGGATTTGCTTTTTTTTTTTTTTAACTAAACAATTAAACAGCCATTAATTATAATTTAAAGTTCGAACCATTCCTTAGTCAATGGTATTTTAGCCACTAATTCTTCATGCTAGATATAATCATTTAGATAGTGCCTATAGTTATTACTTAAGATGAATATCCAATTTCTAAAAAGTTCAGTGTGTGAAATTATAAGTGAAATTATTTATCTGTTATTTGACTGTTTATTTGTCTATTATATGACTAGAAATAACAAGATATAGAGAATCTGAAGGCTAGCCAGGTTAGAAAATGTAGATAAAAAGGTGTCGAATTTATATAATATGTAATGCTTATATTTTTATAAAAGGTAAATTTTCCATTGTAATCATGAAGCTTATATGCGCGTTTTATTTTTTGTCAGACTACATAACACAATTCAATGGCTTGGGAGCTTCTAACTAAGGCAAGTTCGTCGCACTTCTACAGTACACATGTATACAAACATGCATACAAAACTGATTCATTTTGTTTATTTTTTTTTTCAACTCTATTATTTCTTTTTGATGACCGTGTTTTGCCTTTTGGTTGTAAAGTGCATACATTTTCTGTTCTTATTAGTTATTATTTCTGTAACACTCCTCTTCCATTTTTCCTAAAATCCTGCCTTACTTCTCAAGAAGGATCTGAAGCAGTATAAAATAAATGTTAGGCAAACCAAATTTAAAAATCAAGTTACTCTCTAATTTCTTTTTTAAGGTTAGTTAGATTCACATCTACTTTAATTACACCTTCAATTAGAGTCCTCTATTAATAACAAGGTTGAACAGAATAATGAAGAACAAACCAGTTTAATCTCTACTAATTTAATCCTCGAAAGAGAGAAATCTATACCAGAAACGAAGATTGCACAATACCAATCAAAGAAAATGGAAGAATCAATCAAAGATTACACAATAGAGCTCAAGCTATATTAAAACAATGAGAAGAAGAAATTAGCACTTGATATTGCCTTCATAATGCTTAATTATTTGACCTAACGCAAGTATATGTTCCTGAAGTTTTTGCGACAATTAAATCAATTTTTTTACTTCGTTCATCATTTTCTCCTGCAATAAGAGTACACTAGAAATCGTTAAATGATAAAGACGGTGTGAATTTATTAATATCTTCACCAAAAAACCATATTCTGACTAGCGTACCCCAATCCTGATGAATATGAGATGATGGATTCCTTTGTATTTATTGCATTCTAGAATCTGCCTTTATTGTTTAGATCATGAACTGAATGAAATGAGGTAATTTCGGTATTACATGTATGCTTATAAGGCAAGTTAACAACTATACACTTACTAAATTCAGGTAGAATGCATTGTGACATATACAATGGTCTTTCAAGTTCCTAAGTATCAAGTAATTTGATTGACGCACTTGTATTTTTAGATAATGTTTTCAACTATGCCTAAGACAATCGCATAGATATGTTTTTTTGGTTTTTTTTTAGGACGTGCTGTTTATAGCAACATGTGATTTGAATGTGCATTGATGCTTATAATCAGCTATTAGAATTGTTTATTGTTGTATTTCTAGCTACTGACACTTATTTGGATTTATTATTATCTTTATTCTAGACACTCTTTTCTTTTGTTTACATGTTATTCTCTTACAAAATTGTTGCGCAATTTCACTGGTTATTATTTTTTACCATTATCTAATTCTTATTCTAAAGGAAGTACATCTGGTCTTAGGAGGTCATTAGGGCAAGCAGTACACATATAACAAAGTTATATGAAGAGGCAGGTAATGTTCTCATATTTGACTTACACACCAGATAGGAATGTTGAGTATTTGTATTATGAGTTGTTTACCATTTGATATCCTGGATTTAGGAACTTTGTTTAGGTTTGTATAGGTTTAAAGGATATTTTTCTTTATAAAGATTGGCCTAAATATGCATAAATCTAACACACTATTTTTATAAAGATAAAATTAACTCATTTTCCTTGACTTAAGACTTTGTATTTTTAGAATGTTGCTTTTAGATTGTTATACATTTTGATCGCTGTAATTTACTGATACGACTTTATTTTGCTGATAAAATTAGGCCTACTGGGGCAAGATTAAGCAAAAAATTCCAGTATATAGTTAAAGAAGAATTGCAAGTGCCTATATAATAGTGGATTACCTTGGCTCAATAACTTATTGGAATACAAGTAAGTTTCACTAAAAAAAAAATAATTTGTTTATTTTTACGCTTATAATAACTTGTCAAATTGTCAAATTCACTTTTATTTGCTTTCAATAGTATCTTCCGTAGACAATAATCAACTAAGGCACATTTTCTTTACTATTGAATTATTGTTTTTCTATAAGTAATGTATACAACAATTTTTGTTTTTTTAAAATACGAGTTATCTTTTTGGAAGTAATCATTCATTTTAGCTTCATATTTTCTATCTATAGGATATCTAACCACTTTTTAGTTGTCTTTTATCAGCCTTTTTTGCAGCAAATTATGAAACAAAAAAAATGTGTAACTGTCATATTCACAAAAAAAACTACGTTTAACACTTATCTCTAACTTAGTTTTTCACTTGCAGACTTTTTTGATAGAAAAGTTATGAGCTTTAATGATTACTTTTTATCTCTATCTCTGAAAATATAAACATTACACTTCTATATATATATATACCAAGTCGACTGTGGATTTAATATAGGTATATGCTTTTTTAGTTAACAACCCACATTTAAATTCTAAGATTTGTTAAATTGCCAAATTTACTTTTATTTGCTTGCAATAACATCTTCTCTAGACAATAATTAACTAATACACATTTTCTTTACTATTGAATTATTGTTTTTCTCTATAAGTGATTTATACAACAATTTTTGTTATTTTAAAATATGACTATATGAGTTATCTTTTTGGAAGTAATCATTCATTTTACTTTCATATTTTCTATTGATATATCTAATCACTTTTTTAGCCGTCTTTTATTAGCCTTTTTTGCAGCAAATTATCTGTGCAACTGTCATATTCACAAAACCTTACTTTTATTACTGCTCTATAACTGACTTTTTCACTTGCATCCTTTTTTTAGAAAAAAAACGTATCAGCGATAATAATTACTTTATATCTTTTCTTTTTGTTTTTTATTTATCTAATAAAAACATTACACTTCTATATATACATGTACATCAACTTTACAAGACTCAGAAACTAGACTAGAGAAATAGAAGAAGAAACACAAGTACGAGTTCTACTTTCTAAACAAGGTATACATACCTTTTGTACATTAGTGCAATCCTTGTTTTGCATTATCTCTAATGTTTATATTTTTCTTGAAGACTCAAACAACTCAACAAGATGTCAGGAAATTACAAATTGATTCCAGAAATCAGTCCAAATCAAAGAAACTGGCAAGCCAAGGTGATTGTTGCTGAAAAATTGTCCTCTAAGAAAGCAAGAAACGGTAACAGTAGATATCAAAACATGGTTCTAACGGATTTCACGGTAAATACCTTCAAAGAACTCAATATCATGTATCAAACATTAGTCTATCAACTAATATCTATACTATTTTGCATTTTTTTTATCTCTCACAGAAAACTAAATATTTATACTATATTACATTTATGTGTTATATATAGGGAAATAAAGTGCATACCACATTGTATGATGCAAACATCGCTGCCTTTGAAGATCAGCTTGTGTTGAGCAAAACATACATCGTCTCAAATGCTATTGTGAAAGATACAAAGCCTGAATATAAAGTCTTAAATGGTGACATCCGATGGACAATAACCGGAAAGACTCGAATTCAGGAAGTCAATGAGAATAACATGGAGTTTCTATTTTCCACATACACATTCACTCCCTTTGATGAACTCCAAAAATACATGGATTGCAACAATGACATAAGTACAATTTTTAGATTTTTTTCATACCTTTAAATTTTTTAGTTTGTTCACATCTTCTCTATTTTATTGTTTGTTGCTACTAACATTACATCTAATATCTAGGCATACTTGCGGTTGCTATTGATATGAGGCCAAAACGACTTATTCAAACACGATATGGGAACCAAACATAAGTGCAAGATGTGGTGCTAATAGATAAAAGCTTTCATACAATCATCTTAACAATGTGGGATAGTTATGTGGAAAAAGAATGCATTGTTCTTGCGGAAAAAATTGCCAAAAAGCCAATCATTTTAGCCAACCGTCTCAAAGTTTCATCTTTTAATGGTAATCAACATGCACTTTGTTATCCAACTATTTTTTTTTTGTATAAAAATTAATATCAATCTATACAAGACTGCAGGTGTTACACTGTCAACTAAAAGAAACAACACCTTCTTTATAGATGCTACATTCAGCAAAGTTGCAGAGCTTCGATGATAGTAAAACTGTTGTCTTCTAATTCACATTAACTATATATGAACTTTCATATATTGAATCTCCAACTCATATAATGCAAGGGTGGAAGAACATACTGAAGAGTTGAATGAATTCACATTAGAGAAATCATGTATTACAGTAACTCCAACAAAATTATCTCTTCCAGCCCACAAAAAAATTTACTGAAATACAGAATTTAAAAGGCCGACTACTAGGGGTAACCTCTTTCGACTCTATAAATACTACTTATTTTGTCTACATAGTTCTCTATTGACAATAAATCTTTTCACAGCGCAAATACTTCTGGATCAAAGCCAAAGCAACCATCATAACAACAAAACAAACTTTCTAGTATATGTCTTGTAGCAAGTAGCAACTGTAATAAAGTCAGTCATGCAAATTTCGGTGAGACTTTCCCATGTATATATTGTAAATATCCTTCTTCAAAGGCTGTCCCCAGGTAATATTAGCTAGATTCTGGCATACTTTAACTTCATATCTATTTTTCCATTTCAATCTACAGTCATAATAAACTAAATCTCCATTATTTTTAGGGCAACTGCTAATGTACAATTAGAAGATAGCACTGGAATGTTAATTGCAAGTGCAATTGGTGACCCTGCCGAGATATTATTGAAGTATGATGCTGAGAGTTTAATGAATGATTCAAAATTGGTAAAGTCATATATTATCCTTATCTATGTCAAGTTTTAATTACTCACTATAATAATACTTGTTTTTTAATCCTCAGGAAAATGGTGCAAACATAGTAGAACTCATGGATTCTGAAGAACATATATTTTATGTGAAGATTACACAACTAGAGTCAAACACTGCTGAGTACAAGTAAGAAATTGTGTTTGTACTTAATGCGTCCTGTGCTATTACTGATCCAACCGAAGAAACAAGTGATTCGGCAGACCTTGTACCTCACAACAATTATGATAATCTCAACATCTCACCACCATCCGCAAAACGATCATTGTTCTAGAGTTCAAGTGACATGAATACTGAGACAGAAAGTCCTACTGCTGTACAAAATCATCAAGTTATAGAGAAAGGAAAGCTTGACTAATCATAGGTTGTATTTGAAGACATCAATGCTACAACCTAAAAGATTCTCTGCTCCTTTTGCTATCTCCAACCAACGAGCTTTGAGAGATTTGTTTTATTTTGTAGCATCATTTACTTCATGGTGTTTTTGTGATAGTTTTATTCTGTAACCTACTTTTGTATGAAAAAAATCTTCCATGAAGTTTGGTACTAGGAAAAATGTATAACAAA
Organism: Osmanthus fragrans; assembly: GCA_019395295.1. Taxonomy (NCBI): domain Eukaryota; kingdom Viridiplantae; phylum Streptophyta; class Magnoliopsida; order Lamiales; family Oleaceae; genus Osmanthus; species Osmanthus fragrans. The sequence goes on along the minus strand of JAEDXY010000112.1, from coordinate 79,617 downwards.
CTTCATGATGTTATAAGTTACTTTGATGTTTTTTAAATGTATGAATGATATTTTGCTTCTAAAAAATGTTTGTTTAGTTGACTTATTCTCTTACATTTTTTCATTAAGCATTAACATATTTTGTATGAAGCCACACATTTTTTTTACATCTATTAATTCTAAAAAAAAATTCAAGAGCTTATTATTGTCCTAGAGACATTTCAAATCCGTAAGTGTCAGCCAGAGCCAATATTCAGTATGCATAACTTCAAATCTGACAAGTTCGCTAAATATGATAAGTTCAATAAATCCAAAATAAGTCCAAATATGGTGAGTTCAATACAAATACAACAAGTTCAATTAAATACAATCATGGATCATGAAGGAAGAATTTATTATAACAAAGATCTACAACAATCTTTCGTCTGTATATAACCATTCGATCTGCTGAGACTGCTTCTATTAGCTGCTGTAGAATGAAGCATTCTATATATTTTAGTAAATAAATTAAGCAGTTAAACCTGCAAAATAAATGGTTTTATGTTAAACAACATTTGTATATACCAAATATTACATATTATAGCAAATACCAAAAGCATCGAATGCTCACCCATTGTTTGCACACGGTAGATTAGGTATAATCTCTAGGTCCATTCGTTCATTTATATGTTTATCTTTGTCTTGTCTGGTGGAAATGGTTAAACTGGGAATCAGTGCCTCAAGAATTTTGAATGTTGCTTTTGCATGTGCCATCACTTGTTCTGGTGTATGAATATTATTGCTGCAATCATATATCTGGAATTTCCATTTAGAAAAATTTACAAGATACAGATACCAGCAATTGCCTGGATACGAGCATGGAATTAGTAAGTACTTGCACGTTATCCAAGGACGACCAGCTATCGGCATTTCACCATTCACATACTGTTGGAAACGACTTCCATCCAATTCACCTCTTGTCGTTCCCATTTGTGAGTTAATTACCCACATCATTAGACGCTCACACTCTTGTTAAAATTCAAAATCCATTATTGCATATTCTTTAGAAACCATGGTACAACCTCTGTTAATACGCTCCCTCAATAACTTTAACTCTACCTCAATATACTAATCAAATAAATTCGTGTAAAATAAATTAGAAATACTAACTACGTAATCAAATTAACTGCAATTGATGGAATTTACTTACCTCAATTTTTAAATCTTTTGTTGGATCTAATAGAGTTTCCAACGTGTCTCTTTGGTAGACATTACCAGTGTCATCCTTCCAATAATCACTATCCAGCATAATTTATAAATTATTAGTTATCAAGATATTCAAAGACAAGTTAAGTATTTTAGCAAATAAATTTTAGCACTCAAAATGGGAAACTATAATTAAATTTCTCACCCAGGTTTCTTCAACATTATCCAATCTATAATTGTTCTGTATTTGTCCATGTCATAGTTTTCTAAACGATAAACTTTGGATGACGAAGATTGTTTGGATTGCCCTTTTTTTCTTTCTTACCAACCTTTCAACTGGTTAAACTGTTGCTGTCTCCTGAGGTCCATGACTAGGAATTAGACTTGCATGGACAGAAACATGTTGCTGCATAAAACCACTAATGGTTGCCATGTTTGATTCCCAGTTACACATTCTGTTCACCATATCGTCATGTCTTTCATCTATATGAGACTTCATGTCTTGGTAATAATCTTCCTGTGATTTTTTTTGTTGTTCAAATAACTGTTGTTGCCTCTGAACAATAGCTTGATAACGAGCTTCTTGATCTTCTGATTCCTCAGCAATCTGTGTATTAAACAAATTTGATACTGAATTATCCATGTAAGCATGTATACTAGATTGAATATAATCTTCATGCCATTTTCTTTGTTCTTCGAAGAGTTGTTTTTTGATTCTCCAAAATTGCGTGATAATTAGCTCTTGAATCTGCAACAATTTCAGCTTTTATGTTGTTATATACATCAGACATATCTAATATAATATTTTGCCTCTGTACCCCCAGCATTTCTTCTATTCGATCTTCAATTATATATTTAGAACCACGAAAAGCGAAACTACAACCAATTCCCATCGAAGTTCTCGAAACTCCAGGAATGGTGCTTTCTTGCCGATAAATTTAATCTGGAATTTCTAATGCTATATTATCTATTTCTCCGTTCACAATAGCATCTAATATACCATGTTCATTATCCGCCGGCAATGATAGTGTTCTATACCATGGCGTCTCTAGCTCTTCTTCTGTTGGGTGAAGCACTGCAAGTACTGTGATCTGTAATCATAACAAAATATTAGAATTGACAATGAAAATACAAATTTTACTTCATTTTCAAATAATTAAATGTTAATATAATTCATTTGGAATCATATGAAAAACATACATTCTTTCTATTCAAAAATTGCTTAATTGTTGTCTCATTGATTGTTTTCTTAGGTTTCCACATGTGCATTCTTGGACTTTGTAGACTTTTGTATGTACGGGGTCCAAATTTCTTCCCAATCTCCGGAAATGCTTCGTATATCCAATACTAAAATATATTTATAATAATTTTTTTTAGTTTCCGGCATACAAAATATTTATGCATAATAACTCGAAAAAACAAATTTGCATTAAACATTTCTAACTTACTTGAAATGTAAGTGGATACCCTCGCAATGCATACTTAGCAATTTGTTGAGTTCGCTGCATTCTCAGTATTCTTTCCGATTGTGACTCTTTCAACGAATTTAACAAAGTAAAATATGCCTAACGGCCCCAAGGATACACAAGAAATTCATCCAAATGATCGACCATACCAAGAATTCTATAATCAATTTGTCTGGAGGTTGGTTTCAAAACACACTCCACCAACATAACTAATCACAGTTTAAATTTATCTTCTTCATCTTCACACATACGGAATGCCTGGGATAACATTGTCATAGTAATTTTTTGTTACCATTAAAATAATGATTCCTAAGACGATTGTTATTATGGTCGATATTCATTGATGATTCATGGCATGTAATCCTATAATAAGGCAAAATTCTTGCATGCCAAACCTAGCAACATGGTCATCTAACTTTACCCAAATTTCATTTTCCTTTCCACAATTTAGAAGCCTCATTATAAACTCATGTACTAATTTACTACTAAACTGTTCTTCTTTCTCTATTTCTTCTTCTCTTCTATAAATAAATCCATAAAGGAATCCATAAAAATTACTACATAACACAGAAGCTTGATCATTTGAACCTATTAATCTTATAAAATCTTGCACATATTTACTATTTGGATATTGAACAATAGTGGCAGAAAACCATTGGTCTGGAGAGATTATGTACTCTAAAGCCATCTGCAAAAATATTTATAACTAAATCTATCGATATTTAAAAAAAAAAAAAACCAAATTTTATATAAATAAAAATAAAAATCTCCGTGTCACGAAGATAGGCCATCTCCATGACCGTGTTACGGAGACAGCATGCCCTCCCGTGACACGGCCACCGAGATGGCCTAGCATTCTCCATGACACGATCACGGAGATGACATCTAATATATAATAAATGTACAATTCGGCAAATATTAAAATATTCGCCCCAATAAAAAATATCTAATATATAATAAATATACAATTAGGCAAAACAAATATCAAATATTTCCTAAATATTCAATTATAACAACGTAGACTAAATTAAGACGATTTTAAAAAAAAAAAAAAAAAATTCTTCGCGCTAATAAAAATATCTAAAATATAATAAATATACAATTCGAAAAATATTTAAATCTTCGCCTAATAAAAATATCTAACATATAATAAATATACAATTTGGCAAAAAAAAAAAAATCAAACATTTCCTAAATATTCAATTATAACAAAGCCAAAAATTAAATTAAGATGATTTTGAAAAAATTAAAATCTTCGCCCTATTCAAAATATCTAGAGTATAATAAATATACGATTCTAAAAATATTTAAATCTTCGCCCCAATAAAAATATCTAATATATAATAAATCGACAATTAGGCAAAACAAATAGCAAATATTTCCTAAATATTCAATTATAACAACATCGATGATTTTAAAAAAAATTAAATTCTTCGCCCTAATAAAAATATCTAATATATAATAAAATACAATTTGGCAAATATTAAAATCTTCGCCCCAATAAAAATATCTAATATATAATAAATATACAATTAGGCAAAACAAATATCAAATATTTCCTAAATATTCAATTATAACAACGTCGACTAAATTAAGATGATTTTAAAAAAAAAAAATTCTTCGCGCTAATAAAAATATCTAATATATAATAAATATACAATCCAGAAAAATATTAAAATCTTCGCCTAATAAAAATATCTAACATATAATAAATATACAATTTGGCAAAAAAAAATCAAACATTTCCTAAATATTCAATTATAACAACGCGAAAAACTAAATTAACATGATTTTAAAAAAATTAAAATCTACGCCCTAACAAAAATATCTAATATATAATAAATATACGATTCGGCAAATATTAAAATCTTTGCCCCAATAAAAATATCTAATATATAATAAATATATAATTAGGCAAAACAAATACCAAATATTTCCTAAATATTCAATTATAACAACGTCGACTAAATTAAGAAGATTTTTAAAAAATTAAAATCTACGCCGTAACAAAAATATCTAATATATAATAAATATACGATTAGGCAAATATTAAAATCTTTGCCTCAATAAAAATATCTAATATATAATTAGGCAAAACAAATATCAAATATTTCCTAAATATTCAATTATAACAACGTCGACTAAATTAAGACGATTTTAAAAAAAAAAAAAAAAAATCTTCGCGCTAATAAAAATATCTAAAATATAATAAATATACAATTCGAAAAATATTTAAATCTTCGCCTAATAAAAATATCTAACATATAATAAATATACAATTTGGCCAAAAAAAATATCAAACATTTCCTAAATATTCAATTATAACAAAGCAAAAAACTAAATTAGGATGATTTTGAAAAAACTAAAATCTTCGCCCAATTCAAAATATCTAGAGTATAATAAATATACGATTCTGAAAATATTAAAATCTTTACCCCAATAAAAATACCTAATATATAATAAATCGACAATTAGGCAAAACAAATAGCAAATATTTCCTAAATATTCAATTATAACAACGTCGATGATTTTAAAAAAAAATTAAATTCTTCGCCCTAATAAAAATATCTAATATATAATAAATATACAATTAGGCAAAACAAATATCAAATATTTCCTAAATATTCAATTATAACAACGTCGACTAAATTAAGATGATTTTAAAAAAAAAAAAATTCTTCACGCTAGTAAAAAATATCTAATATATAATAAATATACAATCCGGAAAAATATTAAAATCTTCGCCTAATAAAAATATCTAACATATAATAAATATACAATTTGGCAAAAAAAAAATCAAACATTTCCTAAATATTCAATTATAACAACGCGAAAAACTAAATTAACATGATTTTAAAAAAATTAAAATCTGTGCCCTAAGAAAAATATCTAATATATAATAAATATACGATTCGGCAAATATTAAAATCTTTGCCCCAATAAAAATATCTAATATATAATAAATATATAATTAGGCAAAACAAATACCAAATATTTCCTAAATATTCAATTATAACAACGTCGACTAAATTAAGATGATTTTAAAAAAAAAAAATTTCTTCGCTAATAAAAATATCTAATATTTAATAAATATACAATTCGAAAAATATTTAAATCTTCGCCTAATAAAAATTTCTGACATATAATAAATATACAATTTGGCAAAAAAAATATCAAACATTTCCTAAATATTCAATTATAACAAAGCCAAAAACTAAATTAAGATGATTCTTAAAAAATTAAAATCTTCGCCCTATTAAAAATATCAAGTATATAATAAATATACGATTCTAAAAATATTAAAATCTTCGCCCTAATAAAAATATCTAACATATAATAAATCGACAATTAGGCAAAATAAATATCAAATATTTCCTAAATATTCAATTATAACAACGTCGAGGATTTTAAAAAAATTAAAATCATCGCCCTAATGAAAATATCTAATATATGATAAATGTACAATTCGGCAAATATTAAAATATTCGCCCCAATAAAAATATCTAATATGTAATAAATATACAATTAAGCAAAACAAATATCAAATATTTCCTAAATATTCAATTTTAACAAGGTCGACTGAATTAAGACGATTTTCAAAAAAAAAAAATTCTTCGCGCTAATAAATATATCTAAAATATAATAAATATACAATTCGAAAAATATTTAAATCTTCGCCTAATAAAAATATCTAACATATAATAAATATACAATTTGGCCAAAAAAATAATATCAAACATTTCCTAAAAATATTCAATTATAACAAAGCCAAAAATTAAATTAAGATGATTTTGAAAAAATTAAAACCTTCGCCCTATTCAAAATATCTAGAGTATAATAAATAAACGATTCTGAAAATATTTAAATCTTCGCGCCCAATAAAAATATCTAATATATAATAAATCGATAATTAGGCAAAACAAAATAGCAAATATTTCCTAAATATTCAATTATAACAACGTCGATGATTTTAAAAAAAATTAAATTCTTCGCCCTAATAAAAATATCTAATATATAATAAATATACAATTCGGCAAATATTAAAATCTTCGCCCCAATAAAAATATCTAATATATAATAAATATACAATTAGGCAAAACAAATATCAAATATTTCCTAAATATTCAATTATAACAACGTCGACTAAATTAAGATGATTTTAAAAAAAAAAAAAAATCTTTGCGCTAATAAAAATATCTAATATATAATAAATATACAATCCGGAAAAATATTAAAATCTTCGCCTAATAAAAATATCTAACATATAATAAATATACAATTTGGCAAAAAAAAAATCAAACATTTCATAAATATTCAATTATAACAACGCGAATAACTAAATTAACATGATTTAAAAAAAATTAAAATCTACGCCCTAACAAAAATATATAATATATAATAAATATATGATTCGGCAAATATTAAAATCTTTGCCCCAATAAAAATATCTAATAAATAATAAATATATAATTAGGCAAAACAAATACGAAATATTTCCTAAATATTCAATTACAACAACGTCGACTTAAATTAAGAAAATTTTTAAAAAATTAAAATCTACACCGTAACAAAAATATCTAATATATAATAAATATACGATTCGGCAAATATTGAAATCTTTGCCTCAATAAAAATATCTAATATATAATTAGGCAAAACAAATATCAAATATTCCCTAAATATTCAATTACAACAACGTCGACTAAATTAAGACGATTTTAAAAAAAAAAAAAATTCTTCGCGCTAATAAAAATATCTAAAATATAATAAATATACAATTCGAAAAATATTTAAATCTTCGCCTAATGAAAATATCTAACATATAATAAATATACAATTTGGCCAAAAAAAAGATCGAACATTTCCTAAATATTCAATTATAACAAAGCCAAAAACTAAATTAGGATGATTTTGAAAAAACTAAAATCTTCGCCCTATTCAAAATATCTAGAGTATAATAAATATACGACTCTGAAAATATTAAAATTTTTGCCCCAATAAAAATATCTAATATATAATAAATCGACAATTAGGCAAAACAAATAGCAAATATTTCCTAAATATTCAATTATAACAACGTCGATGATTTTAAAAAAAATTAAATTCTTCCCCTAATAAAAATATCTAATATATAATAAATATACAATTCGGCAAAACAAATATCAAATATTTCCAAAATATTCAATTATAACAATGTCGACTAAATTAAGATGATTTTTAAAAAAAAAAATTCTTCACGCTAGTAAAAATATCTAATATATAATAAATATACAATCCGGAAAAATATTAAAATCTTCGCCTAATAAAAATATCTAACATATAATAAATATACAATTTGGCAAAAAAAAAATCAAACATTTCCTAAATATTCAATTATAACAACGCGAAAAACTAAATTAACATGATTTTAAAAAAATTAAAATCTGTGCCCTAAGAAAAATATCTAATATATAATAAATATACGATTCGGCAAAAATATTAAAATCTTTGCCCCAATAAAAATATCTAATATATAATAAATATATAATTAGGCAAAAAAAATACCAAATATTTCCTAAATATTCAATTATAACAACGTCGACTAAATTAAGAAGATTTTTAAAAAAAAAAAATTTCTTCGCTAATAAAAATATCTAATATTTAATAAATATACAATTCGAAAAATATTTAAATCTTCGCCTAATAAAAATTTCTGAATATATAATAAATATACAATTTGGCAAAAAAAAAATATCAAACATTTCCTAAATATTCAATTATAACAAAGCCAAAAACTAAAATTAAATGATTCTTAAAAAAATTAAAATCTTCGCCCTAATTAAAAATAAATAATATAATAATAAATATACGATTCTAAAAATATTAAAATCTTCGCCCTAAAAAAAATATCTAACATATAATAAATCGACAATTAGGCCAAAAAAATATCAAATATTTCCTAAATATTCAATTATAACAACGTCGAGGATTTTAAAAAAAATTAAAAATCATCGCCCTAATGAAAATATCTAATATATGATAAATGTACAATTCGGCAAATATTAAAATCTTCGCCCCAATAAAAATATAATATGTAATAAATATACAATTAGGCAAAACAAATATCAAATATTTCCTAAATATTCAATTTTAACAAGGTCGACTGAATTAAGACGATTTTAAAAAAAAAAAAAAAATTCTTCGCGCTAATAAATATATCTAAAATATAATAAATATATACAATTCGAAAAATATTTAAATCTTCGCCTAATAAAAATATCTAACATATAATAAATATACAATTTGGGCAAAAAAAAATATCAAACATTTCCTAAATATTCAATTATAACAAAGCCAAAAACTAAATTAAGATGATTTTGAAAAAATTAAAACCTTCGCCCTATTCAAAATATCTAGAGTATAATAAATAAACGATTCTGAAAATATTTAAATCTCCGCGCCCAATAAAAATATCTAATATATAATCAATCGATAATTAGGCAAAACAAAATAGCAAATATTTCCTAAATATTCAATTATAACAACGTCGATGATTTTAAAAAAAAATTAAATTCTTCCCCTAATAAAAATATCTAATATATAATAAATATACAATTCGGCAAATATTAAAATCTTCGCCCCAATAAAAATATCTAATATATAATAAATATACAATTAGGCAAAACAAATATCAAATATTTCCTAAATATTCAATTATAACAACGTCGACTAAATTAAGATGATTTTAAAAAAAAAAAAAAATCTTTGCGCTAATAAAAATATCTAATATATAATAAATATACAATCCGGAAAAATATTAAAATCTTCGCCTAATAAAAATATCTAACATATAATAAATATACAATTTGGCAAAAAAAAAAATCAAACATTTCCTAAATATTCAATTATAACAACGCGAATAACTAAATTAACATGATTTAAAAAAAATTAAAATCTACGCCCTAACAAAAATATATAATATATAATAAATATACGATTCGGCAAATATTAAAATCTTTGCCCCAATAAAAATATCTAATAAATAATAAATATATAATTAGGCAAAACAAATACCAAATATTTCCTAAATATTCAATTACAACAACGTCGACTAAATTAAGAAAATTTTTAAAAAATTAAAATCTACACCGTAACAAAAATATCTAATATATAATAAATATACGATTCGGCAAATATTGAAATCTTTGCCTCAATAAAAATATCTAATATATAATTAGGCAAAACAAATATCAAATATTCCCTAAATATTCAATTACAACAACGTCGACTAAATTAAGACGATTTTTAAAAAAAAAAAATTTCTTCGCGCTAATAAAAATATCTAAAATATAATAAATATACAATTCGAAAAATATTTAAATCTTCGCCTAATGAAAATATCTAACATATAATAAATATACAATTTGGCCAAAAAAAAGATCGAACATTTCCTAAATATTCAATTATAACAAAGCCAAAAACTAAATTAGGATGATTTTGAAAAAACTAAAATCTTCGCCCTATTCAAAATATCTAGAGTATAATAAATATACGACTCTGAAAATATTAAAATTTTTGCCCCAATTAAAAATATCTAATATATAAATAAAATCGACAATTAGGCAAAACAAATAGCAAATATTTCCTAAATATTCAATTATAACAACGTCGATGATTTTAAAAAAAAATTAAATTCTTCGCCCTAATAAAAATATCTAATATATAATAAATATACAATTAGGCAAAACAAATATCAAATATTTCCTAAATATTCAATTATAACAACGTCGACTAAATTAAGATGATTTTTAAAAAAAAAAATTCTTCACGCTAGTAGTAAAAATATCTAATATATAATAAATATACAATCCGTAAAAATATTAAAATCTTCGCCTAATAAAAATATCTAACATATAATAAATATACAATTTGGCAAAAAAAAAAATCAAACATTTCCTAAATATTCAATTATAACAACGCGAAAAACTAAATTAACATGATTTTTAAAAAAAATTAAAATCTGTGCCCTAAGAAAAATATCTAATATATAATAAATATACGATTCGGCAAATATTAAAATCTTTGCCCCAATAAAAATATCTAATATATAATAAATATATAATTAGGCAAAACAAATACCAAATATTTCCTAAATATTCAATTATAACAACGTCGACTAAATTAAGATGATTTAAAAAAAAAAAAATTTCTTCGCTAATAAAAATATCTAATATTATAATAAATATACAATTCGAAAAATATTTAAATCTTCGCCTAATAAAAATTTCTGACATATAATAAATATACAATTTGGCAAAAAAAAATATCAAACATTTCCTAAATATTCAATTATAACAAAGCCAAAAACTAAATTAAGATGATTCTTAAAAAATTAAAATCTTCGCCCTATTAAAAATATCAAGTATATAATAAATATACGATTCTAAAAATATTAAAATCTTCGCCCTAATAAAAATATCTAACATATAATAAATCGACAATTAGGCAAAATAAATATCAAATATTTCCTAAATATTCAATTATAACAACGTCGAGGATTTTAAAAAAATTAAAATTTCATCGCCCTAATGAAAATATCTAATATATAATAAATGTACAATTCGGCAAATATTAAAATATTCGCCCCAATAAAAATATCTAATATGTAATAAATATACAATTAGGCAAAACAAATATCAAATATTTCCTAAATATTCAATTTTAACAAGGTCGACTGAATTAAGACGATTTTCAAAAAAAAAAAATTCTTCGCGCTAATAAATATATCTAAAATATAATAAATATACAATTCGAAAAATATTTAAATCTTCGCCTAATAAAAATATCTAACATATAATAAATATACAATTTGGCCAAAAAAATATCAAACATTTCCTAAATATTCAATTATAACAAAGCCAAAAATTAAATTAAGATGATTTTGAAAAAATTAAAACCTTCGCCCTATTCAAAATATCTAGAGTATAATAAATAAACGATTCTGAAAATATTTAAATCTCCGCGCCCAATAAAAATATCTAATATATAATAAATCGATAATTAGGCAAAACAAAATAGCAAATATTTCCTAAATATTCAATTATAACAACGTCGATGATTTTAAAAAAAATTAAATTCTTCGCCCTAATAAAAATATCTAATATATAATAAATATACAATTCGGCAAATATTAAAATCTTCGCCCCAAAAAAATATCTAATATATAATAAATATACAATTAGGCAAAACAAATATCAAATATTTCCTAAATATTCAATTATAACAACGTCGACTAAATTAAGATGATTTTAAAAAAAAAAAAAAAAATCTTTGCGCTAATAAAAATATCTTAATATATAATAAATATACAATCCGGAAAAAAATATTAAAATCTTCGCCTAATAAAAAATATCTAACATATAATAAATATACAATTTGGCAAAAAAAAAATCAAACATTTCATAAATATTCAATTATAACAACGCGAATAACTAAATTAACATGATTTAAAAAAAATTAAAATCTACGCCCTAACAAAAATATATAATATATAATAAATATATGATTCGGCAAATATTAAAATCTTTGCCCCAATAAAAATATCTAATAAATAATAAATATATAATTAGGCAAAACAAATACGAAATATTTCCTAAATATTCAATTACAACAACGTCGACTTAAATTAAGAAAATTTTTAAAAAATTAAAATCTACACCGTAACAAAAATATCTAATATATAATAAATATACGATTCGGCAAATATTGAAATCTTTGCCTCAATAAAAATATCTAATAATATATAATTAGGCAAAACAAATATCAAATATTCCCTAAATATTCAATTACAACAACGTCGACTAAATTAAGACGATTTTTAAAAAAAAAAAAATTTCTTCGCGCTAATAAAAATATCTAAAATATAATAAATATACAATTCGAAAAAATATTTAAATCTTCGCCTAATGAAAATATCTAACATATAATAAATATACAATTTGGCCAAAAAAAAGATCGAACATTTCCTAAATATTCAATTATAACAAAGCCAAAAACTAAATTAGGATGATTTTGAAAAAACTAAAATCTTCGCCCTATTCAAAATATCTAGAGTATAATAAATATACGACTCTGAAAATATTAAAATTTTTGCCCCAATAAAAATATCTAATATATAATAAATCGACAATTAGGCAAAACAAATAGCAAATATTTCCTAAATATTCAATTATAACAACGTCGATGATTTTAAAAAAAATTAAATTCTTCCCCTAATAAAAATATCTAATATACAATAAATATACAATTCGGCAAATATTAAAATCTTCGCCCCAATAAAAATATCTAATATATAATAAATATACAATTGGGCAAAACAAATATCAAATATTTCCTAAATATTCAATTATAACAACGTCGACTAAATTAAGATGATTTAAAAAAAAAAAAAAAAATCTTCACGCTAATAAAAATATCTAATATATAATAAATATACAATCCGGAAAAATATTAAAATCTTCGCCTAATAAAAATATCTAACATATAATAAATATACAATTTGGCAAAAAAAAAATCAAACATTTCCTAAATATTCAATTATAACAACGCGAATAACTAAATTAACATGATTTAAAAAAAATTAAAATCTACGCCCTAACAAAAATATATAATATATAATAAATATACGATTCGGCAAATATTAAAATCTTTGCCCCAATAAAAATATCTAATAAATAATAAATATATAATTAGGCAAAACAAATACCAAATATTTCCTAATTATTCAATTACAACAACGTCGACTAAATTAAGAAAATTTTTAAAAAATTAAAATCTACACCGTAACAAAAATATCTAATATATAATAAATATACGATTCGGCAAATATTAAAATCTTTTCCTCAATAAAAATATCTAATATATAATTAGGCAAAACAAATATCAAATATTTCCTAAATATTCAATTATAACAACGTCGACTAAATTAAGACGATTTTTAAAAAAAAAAAAAAAAATTCTTCGCGCTAATAAAAATATCTAAAATATAATAAATATACAATTCGAAATATATTTAAATCTTCGCCTAATGAAAATATCTAACATATAATAAATATACAATTTGGCCAAAAAAAAGATCGAACATTTCCTAAATATTCAATTATAACAAAGCCAAAAACTAAATTAGGATGATTTTGAAAAAACTAAAATCTTCGCCCTATTCAAAATATCTAGAGTATAATAAATATACGACTCTGAAAATATTAAAATTTTTGCCCCAATAAAAATATCTAATATATTATAAATCGACAATTAGGCAAAACAAATAGCAAATATTTCCTAAATATTCAATTATAACAACGTCGATAATTTTAAAAAAAATTAAATTCTTCCCCTAATAAAAATATCTAATATATAATAAATATACAATTCGGCAAATATTAAAATCTTCGCCCCAATAAAAATATCTAATATATAATAAATATACAATTAGGCAAAACAAATATCAAATATTTCCTAAATATTCAATTATAACAACGTCGACTAAATTAAGATGATTTAAAAAAAAAAAAATTTATTCGCGCTAATAAAAATATCTAATATATAATAAATATACAATCCGGAAAAATATTAAAATCTTCGCCTAATAAAAATATCTAACATATAATAAATATACAATTTGGCAAAAAAAAAATCAAACATTTCCTAAATATTCAATTATAACAACGCGAATAACTAAATTAACATGATTTAAAAAAAATTAAAATCTACGCCCTAACAAAAATATATAATATATAATAAATATACGATTCGGCGAATATTAAAATCTTTGCCCCCAATAAAAATATCTAATAAATAATAAATATACAATTAGGCAAAACAAATATCAAATATTTTCTAAATATTCAATTATAACAACGTCGACTAAATTAAGATGATTTTAAAAAAAAAAAAAATTATTCGCGCTAATAAAAATATCTAATATATAATAAATATACAATTCGGAAAAATATTAAAATCTTCGCCTAATAAAAATATCTAACATATAATAAATATACAATTTGGCAAAAAAAAAATCAAACATTTCCTAAATATTCAATTATAACAACGCGAATAACTAAATTAACATGATTTAAAAAAAATTAAAATCTACGCCCTAACAAAAATATATAATATATAATAAATATACGATTCGGCAAATATTAAAATCTTTGCCCCAATAAAAAATATCTAATAAATAATAAATATATAATTTAGCAAAAAACAAATACCAAATATTTCCTAAATATTCATTTACAACAACGTCGACTAAATTAAGAAAATTTTTAAAAAATTAAAATCTACACCGTAACAAAAATATCTAATATATAATAAATATACGATTCGGCAAATATTAAAATCTTTGCCTCAATAAAAATATCTAATATATAATTAGGCAAAACAAATATCAAATATTTCCTAAATATTCAATTATAACAACGTCGACTAAATTAAGACGATTTTAAAAAAAAAAAAAAATTCTTCGCGCTAATAAAAATATCTAAAATATAATAAATATACAATTCGAAAAATATTTAAATCTTCGCCTAATGAAAATAACTAACATATAATAAATATACAATTTGGCCAAAACAAAGATCAAACATTTCCTAAATATTCAATTATAACAAAGCCAAAAACTGAATTAGGATGATTTTGAAAAAACTAAAATCTTCGCCCTATTCAAAATATCTAGAGTATAATAAATATACGACTCTGAAAATATTAAAATTTTTGCCCCAATAAAAATATGTAATATATAATAAATCGACAATTAGGCAAAACAAATAGCAAATATTTCCTAAATATTCAATTATAACAACGTCGATGATTTTAAAAAAAATTAAATTCTTCGCCCTAATAAAAATATCTAATATATAATAAATATACAATTCGGTAAATATTAAAATCTTCGCCCCAATAAAAATATCTAATATATAATAAATATACAATTAGGCAAAACAAATATCAAATATTTCCTAAATATTCAATTATAACAACGTCGATGATTTTAAAAAAAATTAAATTCTTCGCCCTAATAAAAATATCTAATATATAATAAATATACAATTCGGCAAAACAAATATCAAATATTTCCTAAATATTCAATTATAACAACGTCGACTAAATTAAGATGATTTTAAAAAAAAAAAAAAAAAATCATCGCGCTAATAAAAATATCTAATATATAATAAATATACAATCCGGAAAAATATTAAAATCTTCGCCAAATAAAAATATCTAACATATAATAAATATACAATTTGGCAAAAAAAAAAAATCAAACATTTCCTAAATATTCAATTATAACAACGCGAATAACTAAATTAACATGATTTAAAAAAAATTAAAATCTACGCCCTAACAAAAATATATAATATATAATAAATATACGATTCGGCAAATATTAAAATCTTTGCCCCAATAAAAATATCTAATATATAATAAATATATAATTAGGCAAAACAAATACCAAATATTTCCTAAATATTCAATTACAACAACGTCGACTAAATTAAGAAGATTTTTAAAAAATTAAAATCTACACCGTAACAAAAATATCTAATATATAATAAATATACGATTCGGCAAATATTAAAATCGTTGCCTCAATAAAAATATCTAATATATAATTAGGCAAAACAAATATCAAATATTTCCTAAATATTCAATTATAACAACGTCGACTAAATTAAGACGATTTTAAAAAAAAAAAAAAAAATTCTTCGCGCTATTAAAAATATCTAAAATATAATAAATATACAATTCCAAAAATATTTAAATCTTCGCCTAATGAAAATATCTAACATATAATAAATATACAATTTGGCCAAAAAAAAGATCAAACATTTCCTAAATATTCAATTATAACAAAGCCAAAAACTAAATTAGGATGATTTTGAAAAAACTAAAATCTTCGCCCTATTCAAAATATCTAGAGTATAATAAATATACGACTCTGAAAATATTAAAATCTTCGCCCCAATAAAAATATCTAATATATAATAAATCGACAATTAGGCAAAACAAATAGCAAATATTTCCTAAATATTCAATTATAACAACGTCGATGATTTTAAAAAAAATTAAATTCTTCGCCCTAATAAAAATATCTAATATATAATAAATATACAATTCGGCAAAACAAATATCAAATATTTCCAAAATATTCAATTATAACAACGTCGACTAAATTAAGATGATTTTAAAAAAAAAAAAAAAAAATCTTCGCGCTAATAAAAATATCTAATATATAATAAATATACAATCCGGAAAAATATTAAAATCTTCGCCTAATAAAAATATCTAACATATAATAAATATACAATTTGGCAAAAAAAAAAAATCAAACATTTCCTAAATATTCAATTATAACAACGCGAATAACTAAATTAACATGATTTAAAAAAAATTAAAATCTACGCCCTAACAAAAATATATAATATATAATAAATATACGATTCGGCAAATATTAAAATCTTTGCCCCAATAAAAATATCTAATATATAATAATAAATATATAATTAGGCAAAAACAAATACCAAATATTTCCTAAATATTCAATTACAACAACGTCGACTAAATTAAGAAGATTTTTAAAAAATTAAAATCTACACCGTAACAAAAATATCTAATATATAATAAATATACGATTCGGCAAATATTAAAATCGTTGCCTCAATAAAAATATCTAATATATAATTAGGCAAAACAAATATCAAATATTTCCTAAATATTCAATTATAACAACGTCGACTAAATTAAGACGATTTTAAAAAAAAAAAAAAAAAAAATTCTTCGCGCTAATAAAAATATCTAAAATATAATAAATATACAATTCGAAATATATTTAAATCTTCGCCTAATGAAAATATCTAACATATAATAAATATACAATTTGGCCAAAAAAAAGATCGAACATTTCCTAAATATTCAATTATAACAAAGCCAAAAACTAAATTAGGATGATTTTGAAAAAACTAAAATCTTCGCCCTATTCAAAATATCTAGAGTATAATAAATATACGACTCTGAAAATATTAAAATCTTCGCCCCAATAAAAATATGTAATATATAATAAATCGACAATTAGGCAAAACAAATAGCAAGTATTTCCTAAATATTCAATTATAACAACGTCGATGATTTTAAAAAAAAATTAAATTCTTCGCCCTAATAAAAAATATCTATATATAATAATAAATATACAATTCGGCAAAACAAATATCCAATATTTCCTAAATATTCAATTATAAACAACTTCGACTAAAATTAAGATGATTTAAAAAAAAAAAAAAAAAAATCTTCGCGCTAATAAAAATATCTAATATATAATAAATATACAATCCGGAAAAATATTAAAATCTTCGCCTAATAAAAATATCTAACATATAATAAATATACAATTTGGCAAAAAAAAAAATCAAACATTTCCTAAATATTCAATTATAACAACGCGAATAACTAAATTAACATGATTTAAAAAAAATTAAAATCTACGCCCTAACAAAAATATATAATATATAATAAATATACGATTCG
Source organism: Osmanthus fragrans (assembly GCA_019395295.1). Classification (NCBI taxonomy): domain Eukaryota; kingdom Viridiplantae; phylum Streptophyta; class Magnoliopsida; order Lamiales; family Oleaceae; genus Osmanthus; species Osmanthus fragrans. Next base: position 61,429 of record JAEDXY010000112.1, on the reverse strand, counting down.
GCAAATATTAAAATCTTTGCCCCAATAAAAATATCTAATATATAATAAATATATAATTAGGCAAAACAAATACCAAATATTTCCTAAATATTCAATTACAACAACGTCGACTAAATTAAGAAGATTTTTAAAAAATTAAAATCTACACCGTAACAAAAATATCTAATATATAATGAATATACGATTCGGCAAATATTAAAATCGTTGCCTCAATAAAAATATCTAATATATAATTAGGCAAAACAAATATCAAATATTTCCTAAATATTCAATTATAACAACGTCGACTAAATTAAGACGATTTAAAAAAAAAAAAAAAATTCTTCGCGCTAATAAAAATATCTAAAATATAATAAATATACAATTCGAAAAATATTTAAATCTTCGCCTAATGAAAATATCTAACATATAATAAATATACAATTTGGCCAAAAAAAAGATCAAACATTTCCTAAATATTCAATTATAACAAAGCCAAAAACTAAATTAGGATGATTTTGAAAAAACTAAAATCTTCGCCCTATTCAAAATATCTAGAGTATAATAAATATACGACTCTGAAAATATTAAAATCTTCGCCCCAATAAAAATATGTAATATATAATAAATCGACAATTAGGCAAAACAAATAGCAAGTATTTCCTAAATATTCAATTATAACAACGTCGATGATTTTAAAAAAAATTAAATTCTTCGCCCTAATAAAAATATCTAATATATAATAAATATACAATTCGGCAAAACAAATATCCAATATTTCCTAAATATTCAATTATAACAACTTCGACTAAATTAAGATGATTTAAAAAAAAAAAAAAAAAACTTCGCGCTAATAAAAATATCTAATATATAATAAATATACAATCCGGAAAAATATTAAAATCTTCGCCTAAATAAAAATATCTAACATATAATAAATATACAATTTGGCAAAAAAAAAAAAATCAAACATTTCCTAAATATTCAATTATAACAACGCGAATAACTAAATTAACATGATTTAAAAAAAATTAAAATCTACGCCCTAACAAAAATATATAATATATAATAAATATACGATTCGGCAAATATTAAAATCTTTGCCCCCAATAAAAATATCTAATATATAATAAATATATAATTAGGCAAAAAAAAATACCAAATATTTCCTAAATATTCAATTACAACAACGTCGACTAAATTAAGAAGACATTTTTTAAAAAATTAAAATCTACACCGTAATAAAAATATCTAATATATAATGAATATACGATTCGGCAAATATTAAAATCTTTGCCTCAATAAAAAATATCTAATATATAGCAAATATGCAATTAGGCAAAACAAATATCAAATATTTCCTAAATATTCAATTATAACAACGTCGACTAAATTAAGACGATTTAAAAAAAAAAAAAAAATTCTTCGCGCTAATAATAAAAATATCTAAAATATAATAAATATACAATTCGAAAAATATTTAAAATCTTCGCCTAATAAAAATATCTAACATATAATAAATATACAATTTGGCAAAAAAAAGATCAAACATTTCCTAAATATTCAATTATAACAAAGCCAAAAACTAAATTAGGATGATTTTGAAAAAATTAAAATCTTCGCCCTATTCAAAATATCTAGAGTATAATAAATATACGACTCTGGCAAATATTAAAATCTTCGCCCCAATAAAAAAATATGTAATATATAATAAATCGACAATTAGGCAAAACAAATAGCAAGTATTTCCTAAATATTCAATTATAACAACGTCGATAATTTTAAAAAAAATTAAATTCTTCGCCCTAATAAAAATATCTAATATATAATAAATATACAATTCGGCAAAATTAAAATATCTAATAAAATTTCCTAAATATTCAATTATAACAACTTCGACTAAATTATCAATGATTTTAAATAAAAAAAAAAAAAAATCTTCGCGCTAAAAAAAATATCTACGCCCTATATATATAATAATAATAAATATACAATCCGGAAAAAATATTAAAATCTTCGCCTAATAAAAATATCTAACATATAATAAATATACAATTTGGCAAAAAAAAAATATCAAACATTTCCTAAATATTCAATTATAACAACGCGAATAACTAAATTAACATGATTTTAAAAAAAAATTAAAATCTACGCCCTAACAAAAAATATCTAATATATAATAAATATACGATTCGGCAAATATTAAAAGCTTTCCCTAAAAAAAATATCTAACATATGATAAATATACAATTCGAAAAAAAATATCAAATATTTCATAAATATTCAATTATAACAACGTCGAAAACTAAATTAAGATGATTTTTAAAAAATTAAAATCTACACCGTAATAAAAATATATAATATATAATAAAATATACGATTCGGCAAATATTAAAATCTTCGCTCCAATAAAAATATCTAATATATAATAAAAATGCAATTAGGCAAAACAAATATCAAATGTTTCCTGAATATTCAATTATAACAACGTCGACTAAATTAAGATGATTTAAAAAAAAAATCGCGGTAATAAAAATATCTAATATATAATAAATGTACAATTCGAAAAATATTAAAATCTTCGCCTAATAAAAAATATCTAACATATAATAAATATACAATTTGGCAAAAAAAATATCAAACATTTCCTAAATATTCAATTATAACAAAGCGCAAAAACTAAATTAAGATGATTTTAAAAAAATTAAAATTTTAACCCTAATAAAAATATCTAATATTTAATAAATATAAGATTCGGCAAATATTAAAATCTTCGCCCCAATAAAAATATCTAATATATAATAAATCGACAATTAGGCAAAACAAATATCAAATATTTCCTAAATATTCAATTATAACAACGTCGATGATTTTAAAAAAAAATTAAATTCTTCGCCCTAATGATTTTTAAAAAAAATAAATATACAATTCGCAAAACAAATAAAATATTTCTAAATATTCAATTATAACAATGTACTAAATTCGATTTAAAAAAAATATAATAATCTAATATATAATATATAATATCAACAATCCGCAAAAAATATTAAAATCTTCTAAAAATATCTAACATATAATAAATATACAATTTGGCAAAAAAAAAATATCAAACATTTCCTAAATATTCAATTATAACAACGCGAAAAAACTAAATTAACATGATTTTAAAAAAATTAAAATCTACGCCCTAATAAAAATATCTAATATATAATAAATATACGATTCGGCAAATATTAAAATCTTCGCTCCAATAAAAATATCTAATATATAATAAAAATGCAATTAGGCAAAACAAATATCAAATATTTCCTAAATATTCAATTATAACAACGTCGACTAAATTAAGATGATTTTAAAAAAAAAAATTCTGCGCGCTAATAAAAAATATCTAATATATAATAAATTGTACAATTCGGCAAATATTAAAATCTTCGTCTAATAAAAATATCTAACATATAATAAATATACAATTTGGCAAAAAAAATATCAAACATTTCCTAAATATTCAATTATAACAACGCAAAAAACTAAATTAACATGATTTTAAAAAAATTAAAATCTACGCCCTAATAAAAATATCTAATATATAATAAATATACGATTCGGAAAATTTTAAAATCTTCGCCCCAACAAAAATATCTAATATATAGCATATATGCAATTAGGAAAAAAAAATATCAAATATTTCCTAAATATTCAATTATAACAACGTCGACTAAATTAAGATGATTTTTAAAAAAAAAATTTTCGCGCGATAATAAAAATATCTAATATATAATAAATGTACAATTCGAAAAAATATTAAAATCTTCGTCTAATAAAAATATCTAACATATAATAAATATACAATTTGGCAAAAAAAAATATCAAACATTTCCTAAATATTCAATTATAACAACGCAACAAAAACTAAATTTAACATGATTTTAAAAAAATTAAAATCTACGCCCTAAATAAAAATATCTAATATATAATAAATATACGATTCGGCAAATTTTAAAATCTTCGCCCCAAAAAAAAATATCTAATATATAGCAAATATGCAATTAGGCAAAACAAATATCAAATATTTCCTAAATATTCAATTATAACAACGTCGACTAAATTAAGATGATTTTTTAAAAAAAAAAAATTCTGGCGCGCTAATAAAAATATATCTAATATATAATAAATGTACAATTCGGCAAATATTAAAATCTTCGTCTAATAAAAAATATCTAACATATAATAAATATACAATTTGGCAAAAAAAAATAAAAAAACATTTCCTAAAAATATCTAAATTATAACAACGCAAAAAACTAAATTAACATGAATTTAAAAAAATTAAAATCTACGCCCTAATAAACATATATTTCCTAAATATATAATAACATATATGATTCGGCAAATTTTAAAATCTTCGCCCCCAACAAAAATATCTAATATATAGCAAATATGCAATTAGGCAAAACAAATATCAAATATTTCCTAAATATTCAATTATAAACAACGTCGACTAAATTAAGATGATTTTAAAAAAAAAAAAATTCTGCGCGCTAATAAAAATATCTAATACATAATAAATGTACAATTCGGCAAATATTAAAATCTTTCGTCTAATAAAAATATCTAACATATAATAAATATACAATTTGGCAAAAAAAATATCAAACATTTCCTAAATATTCAATTATATAACAACGCAAAAAACTAAATTAACATGATTTTAAAAAAAAAAAAAATCTACGCCCTAATAAAAATATATATAATATATAATAAATATATGATTCGGAAAATTTTAAAATCTTCGCCCCAACAAAAATATCTAATATATAGCAAAATATACAATTAGGCAAAAAAAAAAAATATCAAATATTTCCTAAATATTCAATTATAACAACGTCGACTAAATTAAGATGATTTTAAAAAAAAAAAAATCTGCGCCCTAATAAAAATATCTAATATATAATAAATGTACAATTCGGCAAATATTAAAATCTTCGTCTAATAAAAATATCTAACATATAATAAATATACAATTTGGCAAAAAAAATATCAAACATTTCCTAAATATTAAATTATAACAAACGCAAAAACTAAATTAACATGATTTTAAAAAAAAAAAAAAATCTACGCCCTAATAAAAATATCTAATATATAATAAAAATATATGATTCGGCAAATATTAAAATCTTCGCCCCAAAAAAAATATCTAATATATAGCAAATATGCAATTAGGCAAACACAAATATCAAATATTTCCTAAATATTCAATTATAACAACGTCGACTAAATTAAGATGATTTTTAAAAAAAAAAATTCTGCGCGCCCTAATATAAAAATATCTAATACATAATAAATGTACAATTCGGCAAATATTAAAATCTTCGTCTAATAAAAATATCTAACATATAATAAATATATACAATTTGGCAAAAAAAATATCAAATATTTCCTAAATATTCAATTATAACAACGCAAAAAACTAAATTAACATGATTTTAAAAAAAATTAAAATCTACGCCCTAATAAAAATATCTAATATATAATAATATACGATTCGGCAAATTTTAAAATCTTCGCCCCAACAAAAATATCTAATATATAGCAAATATGCAATTAGGCAAAACAAATATCAAATATTTCCTAAATATTCAATTATAACAACGTCGACTAAATTAAGATGATTTTTTAAAAAAAAAAATTCTGCGCGATAAATAAAAATATCTAATATATAATAAATGTACAATTCGGCAAATATTAAAATCTTCGTCTAATAAAAATATCTAACATATAATAAATATACAATTTGGCAAAAAAAAAAATATCAAACATTTCCTAAATATTCAATTATAACAACGCAAAAAACTAAATTAACATGATTTTTAAAAAAATTAAAATCTACGCCCTAATAAAAATATATAATATATAATAAATATACGATTCGGCAAATTTAAAATCTTCGCCCCAACAAAAATATCTAATATATAGCAAATATACAATTAGGCAAAAACAAATATCAAATATTTCCTAAATATTCAATTATAACAACGTCGACTAAATTAAGATGATTTTTAAAAAAAAAAAATTCTGCGCGATAATAAAAAAATATCTAATATATAATAAATGTACAATTCGGCAAATATTAAAATCTTCGTCTAATAAAAATATCTAACATATAATAAATATACAATTTGGAAAAAAAAAATATCAAAACATTTCCTAAATATTAAATTATAACAACGCAAAAAAAAAACTAAATTAACATGAATTTAAAAAAAATTAAAATCTACGCCCTAATAAAAATATCTAATATATAATAAATATATGATTCGGCAAATTTTAAAATCTTTCGCCCAAAAAAAAATATCTAATATATAGCAAATATGCAATTAGGCAAAACAAATATCAAATATTTCCTAAATATTCAATTATAACAACGTCGACTAAATTAAGATGATTTTTAAAAAAAAAAATTTCTGCGCGATAATAAAAATATCTAATATATAATAAATGTACAATTCGGCAAATATTAAAATCTTCGTCTAAATAAAAATATCTAACATATAATAAATATACAATTTGGCAAAAAAAAAATATCAAACATTTCCTAAATATTAAATTATAACAACGCCAAAAAACTAAATTAACATGATTTTAAAAAAAATTAAAATCTACGCCCTAATAAAAATATATAATATATAATAAATATACGATTCGGCAAATTTTAAAATCTTCGCCCCAACAAAAATATCTAATATATAGCAAATATGCAATTAGGCAAAACAAATATCAAATATTTCCTAAAATATTCAATTATAACAACGTCGACTAAATTAAGATGATTTTTTAAAAAAAAAAATCTGCGCGATAATAAAAATATCTAATATATAATAAAATGTACAATTCGGCAAATATTAAAATCTTCGTCTAATAAAAATATCTAACATATAATAAATATACAATTTGCAAAAAAAAAATATCAAACATTTCCTAAATATTCAATTATAACAACGCAAAAAACTAAATTAACATGATTTTAAAAAAAAAATAAAAATCTACGCCCTAATAAAAATATATAATATATAATAAATATACGATTCGGCAAATTTTAAAATCTTCGCCCCCAACAAAAAATATCTAATATATAGCAAATATGCAATTAGGCAAAACAAATATCAAATATTTCCTAAATATTCAATTATAACAACGTCGATTAAATTAAGATGATTTTTAAAAAAAAAAAATTCCGCGCGCTAATAAAAATATCTAATATATAATAAATGTACAATTCGGCAAATATTAAAATCTTCGTCTAATAAAAATATCTAACATATAATAAATATACAATTTGGCAAAAAAAAAAATATCAAACATTTCCTAAATATTCAATTATAACAACGCCAAAAAACTAAATTAACATGATTTTTAAAAAAATAAAAATCTACGCCCTAATAAAAATATATAATATATAATAAATATATGATTCGGCAAATTTTAAAATCTTCGCCCCAACAAAAATATCTAATATATAGCAAATATGCAATTAGGCAAAACAAATATCAAATATTTCCTAAATATTCAATTATAACAACGTCGACTAAATTAAGATGATTTTAAAAAAAAAAAAAATTCTGCGCGATAATAAAAATATCTAATATATAATAAATGTACAATTCGGCAAATATTAAAATCTTCGTCTAATAAAAATATCTAACATATAATAAAATATACAATTTGGCAAAAAAAAAATATCAAACATTTCCTAAATATTAAATTATAACAACGCAAAAAAACTAAATTAACATGATTTTAAAAAAAATTAAAATCTACGCCCTAATAAAAATATCTAATATATAATAAATATACGATTCGGCAAATTTTAAAATCTTCGCCCCAACAAAAATATCTAATATATAGCAAATATGCAATTAGGCAAAACAAATATCAAATATTTCCTAAATATTCAATTATAACAACGTCGACTAAATTAAGATGATTTTAAAAAAAAAAAAATTCTGCGCGCTAAAAAAAATATCTAATACATAATAAATGTACAATTCGGCAAATATTAAAATCTTCGTCTAATAAAAATATCTAACATATAATAAATATACAATTTGGCAAAAAAAAATATCAAACATTTCCTAAATATTCAATTATAACAACGCAAAAAAACTAAATTAACATGATTTTAAAAAAATTAAAATCTACGCCCTAATAAAAATATCTAATATATAATAAATATACGATTCGGCAAATTTTAAAATCTTCGCCCCAAAAAAAAATATCTAATATATAGCAAATATGCAATTAGGCAAAACAAATATCAAATATTTCCTAAATATTCAATTATAACAACGTCGACTAAATTAAGATGATTTTTAAAAAAAAAAAATTCTGCGCGATAATAAAAATATCTAATATATAATAAATGTACAATTCGGCAAATATTAAAATCTTCGTCTAATAAAAATATCTAACATATAATAAAATATACAATTTGGCAAAAAAAAATATCAAACATTTCCTAAATATTCAATTATAACAACGCAAAAAACTAAATTAACATGATTTAAAAAAAATTAAAATCTACGCCCTAATAAACATATATAATATATAATAAATATATGATTCGGCAAATTTAAAATCTTCGCCCCAACAAAAAATATCTAATATATAGCAAATATGCAATTAGGCAAAAACAAATATCAAATATTTCCTAAATATTCAATTATAACAACGTCGACTAAATTAAGATGATTTTTAAAAAAAAAATTCTGCGCGCTAATAAAAATATCTAATATATAATAAATGTACAATTTCGGCAAATATTAAAATCTTCGTCTAATAAAAATATCTAACATATAATATAAATATACAATTTGGCAAAAAAAATATCAAACATTTCCTAAATATTAAATTATAACAACGCAAAAAAAACTAAATTAACATGATTTTAAAAAAATAAAAATCTACGCCCTAATAAAATATATCTAATATATAATAAATATACGATTCGGCAAAATTTTAAAATCTTCGCCCCAACAAAAATATCTAATATATAGCAAATATGCAATTAGGGCAAAACAAATATCAAATATTTCCTAAATATTCAATTATAACAACGTCGACTAAATTAAGATGATTTTAAAAAAAAAAAAATCTGCGCGATAATAAAAATATCTAATATATAATAAATGTACAATTCGGCAAATATTAAAATCTTCGTCTAATAAAAATATCTAACATATAATAAATATACAATTTGGCAAAAAAAAAAATATCAAACATTTCCTAAATATTAAATTATAACAACGCAAAAAACTAAATTAACATGATTTTAAAAAAAATTAAAATCTACGCCCTAATAAAAATATATAATATATAATAAATATATGATTCGGCAAATTTTAAAATCTTCGCCCAACAAAAATATCTAATATATATAGCAAATATGCAATTAGGCAAAACAAATATCAAATATTTCCTAAATATTCAATTATAACAACGTCGACTAAATTAAGATGATTTTAAAAAAAAAAAAAATTCTGCGCGATAATAAAAATATCTAATATATAATAAATGTACAATTCGGCAAATATTATAATCTTCGTCTAATAAAAATATCTAACATTTAATAAATATACAATTTGGAAAAAAAAATATCAAACATTTCCTAAATATTAAATTATAACAACGCTAAAAAAACTAAATTAACATGATTTAAAAAAATTAAAATTATACCCTAATAAACATATATAATATATAATAAATATATACGATTCGGCAAATTTTAAAATCTTCGCCCCCCAAAAAAATATCTAATATATAGCAAATATGCAATTAGGCAAAACAAATATCAAATATTTCCTAAATATTCAATTATAACAACGTCGACTAAATTAAGATGATTTTTAAAAAAAAAAATTCTGCGCGCTAATAAAAATATCTAATATATAATAAATGTACAATTCGGCAAATATTAAAATCTTCGTCTAATAAAAATATCTAACATATAATAAATATACAATTTGGCAAAAAAAAATATCAAACATTTCCTAAATATTCAATTATAACAACGCAAAAAACTAAATTAAGCTGATTTTAAAAAAATTAAAATCTACGCCCTAATAAAAACATATCTAATATATAATAAATATATGATTCGGCAAATTTTAAAATCTTCGCCCCAACAAAAAATATCTAATATATAGCAAATATGCAATTAGGGAAAAACAAATATCAAATATTTCCTAAATATTCAGTTATAACAACGTCGACTAAATTAAGATGATTTTAAAAAAAAAAAATTCTGCGCGATAATAAAAATATCTAATACATAATAAATGTACAATTCGGCAAATATTAAAATCTTCGTCTAATAAAAAATATCTAACATATAATAAATATACAATTTGGCAAAAAAAATATCAAACATTTCCTAAATATTAAATTATAACAACGCAAAAAACTAAATTAACATGATTTTAAAAAAATTAAAATCTACGCCCTAATAAAAATATCTAATATATAATAAAAATATACGATTCGGCAAAATTTTAAAATCTTCGCCCCAACAAAAAATATCTAATATATAGCAAATATACAATTAGGCAAAACAAATATCAAATATTTCCTAAATATTCAATTATAACAACGTCGACTAAATTAAGATGATTTTAAAAAAAAAAATTCTGCGCGATAATAAAAATATCTAATACATAATAAATGTACAATTCGGAAAATATTAAAATCTTCGTCTAATAAAAATATCTAACATATAATAAATATACAATTTTGGCAAAAAAAATATTAAACATTTCCTAAATATTAAATTATAACAACGCAAAAAAAACTAAATTAACATGATTTTAAAAAAATTAAAATCTACGCCCTAATAAAAATATATAATATATAATAAATATATGATTCGGCAAATTTTAAAATCTTCGCCCCAACAAAAATATCTAATATATAGCAAATATGCAATTAGGCAAAACAAATATCAAATATTTCCTAAATATTCAATTATAACAACGTCGACTAAATTAAGATGATTTTAAAAAAAAAAAAATTCTGCGCGCTATAATAAAAATATCTAATATATAATAAATGTACAATTCGGCAAATATTAAAATCTTCGTCTAATAAAAATATCTAACATATAATAAATATACAATTTTGCAAAAAAAAAAATATCAAACATTTCCTAAATATTAAATTATAACAACGCCAAAAAACTAAATTAACATGATTTTAAAAAAAATTAAAATCTACGCCCTAATAAAAATATATAATATATATAATAAATATATGATTCGGCAAATTTAAAATCTTCGCCCCAACAAAAATATCTAATATATAGCAAATATGCAATTAGGCAAAACAAATATCAAATATTTCCTAAATATTCAATTATAACAACGTCGACTAAATTAAGATGATTTTTAAAAAAAAAAAATCTGCGCGATAATAAAAATATCTAATACATAATAAATGTACAATTCGGCAAATATTAAAATCTTCGTCTAATAAAAATATCTAACATATAATAAATATACAATTTGGCAAAAAAAATATCAAACATTTCCTAAATATTAAATTATAACAACGCAAAAAAAACTAAATTAACATGATTTAAAAAAATTAAAATCTACGCCCTAATAAAAACATATATAATATATAATAAAATATATGATTCGGCAAATTTTAAAATCTTCGCCCCAACAAAAATATCTAATATATAGCAAATATGCAATTAGGCAAAACAAATATCAAATATTTCCTAAATATTCAATTATAACAACGTCGACTAAATTAAGATGATTTTTAAAAAAAAAAAATCTGCGCGCGATAATAAAAATATCTAATATATAATAAATGTACAATTCGGCAAATATTAAAATCTTCGTCTAATAAAAAAATATCTAACATATAATAAATATACAATTTGGCAAAAAAAAATATCAAACATTTCCTAAATATTAAATTATAACAACGCCAAAAAACTACTAAATTAACATGATTTTAAAAAAAAATTAAAATCTACGCCCTAATAAACATATATAATATATAATAAATATATGATTCGGCAAATTTTAAAATCTTCGCCCCCCAACAAAAATATCTAATATATAGCAAATATGCAATTAGGCAAAACAAATATCAAATATTTCCTAAATATTCAATTATAACAACGTCGACTAAATTAAGATGATTTTAAAAAAAAAAAAATCTGCGCGATAATAAAAATATCTAATACATAATAAATGTACAATTCGGCAAATATTAAAATCTTCGTCTAATAAAAAATATCTAACATATAATAAATATACAATTTGGCAAAAAAAAAATATCAAACATTTCCTAAATATTAAATTATAACAACGCAAAAAACTAAATTAACATGATTTTAAAAAAAATTAAAATCTACGCCCTAATAAAAATATATAATATATAATAAAATATACGATTCGGCAAAATTTTAAAATCTTCGCCCCAACAAAAAATATCTAATATATAGCAAATATGCAATTAGGCAAAACAAATATCAAATATTTCCTAAATATTCAATTATAACAACGTCGACTAAATTAAGATGATTTTTAAAAAAAAAAAATTCTGCGCGATAATAAAAATATCTAATACATAATAAATGTACAATTCGGCAAATATTAAAATCTTCGTCTAATAAAAATATCTAACATATAATAAATATACAATTTGGCAAAAAAAAATATCAAACATTTCCTAAATATTAAATTATAACAACGCAAAAAACTAAATTAACATGATTTTAAAAAAAATTAAAATCTACGCCCTAATAAAAATATATATAATATATAATAAATATACGATTCGGCAAATTTTAAAATCTTCGCCCCAACAAAAATATCTAATATATAGCAAATATGCAATTAGGCAAAACAAATATCAAATATTTCCTAAATATTCAATTATAACAACGTCGACTAAATTAAGATGATTTTTTAAAAAAAAAATTCTGCGCGATAATAAAAATATCTAATACATAATAAATGTACAATTCGGCAAATATTAAAATCTTCGTCTAATAAAAATATCTAACATATAATAAATATACAATTTGGCAAAAAAAAAATATCAAACATTTCCTAAATATTAAATTATAACAACGCAAAAAAAAACTAAATTAACATGATTTTAAAAAAATTAAAATCTACGCCCTAATAAAAATATATCTAATATATAATAAATATACGATTCGGCAAATTTTAAAATCTTCGCCCAACAAAAATATCTAATATATAGCAAATATGCAATTAGGCAAAAACAAATATCAAATATTTCCTAAATATTCAATTATAACAACGTCGACTAAATTAAGATGATTTTTAAAAAAAAAAAAAATCTGCGCGATAATAAAAATATCTAATATATAATAAATGTACAATTCGGCAAATATTAAAATCTTCGTCTAATAAAAATATCTAACATATAATAAAAATATACAATTTGCAAAAAAAAAAATATCAAAACATTTCCTAAATATTAAATTATAACAACGCCAAAAAACTAAATTAACATGATTTTAAAAAAAATTAAAATCTACGCCCTAATAAAAATATATAATATATAATAAATATACGATTCGGCAAATTTTAAAATCTTCTTCGCCCAACAAAAATATCTAATATATAGCAAATATGCAATTAGGCAAAACAAATATCAAATATTTCCTAAATATTCAATTATAACAACGTCGACTAAATTAAGATGATTTTTAAAAAAAAAAAATCTGCGCGATAATAAAAATATCTAATATATAATAAATGTACAATTCGGCAAATATTAAAATCTTCGTCTAATAAAAATATCTAACATATATAATAAATATACAATTTGGCAAAAAAAAATATCAAACATTTCCTAAATATTAAATTATAACAACGCCAAAAAACTAAATTAACATGATTTTAAAAAAAATTAAAATCTACGCCCTAATAAAAATATCTAATATATAATAAATATACGATTCGCAAATTTTAAAATCTTCGCCCCAACAAAAATATCTAATATATAGCAAATATGCAATTAGGCAAAACAAATATCAAATATTTCCTAAATATTCAATTATAACAACGTCGACTAAATTAAGATGATTTTTAAAAAAAAAAAATTCTGCGCGATAATAAAAATATCTAATATATAATAAATGTACAATTCGGCAAATATTAAAATCTTCGTCTAATAAAAATATCTAACATATAATAAAATATACAATTTGGCAAAAAAAAATATCAAACATTTCCTAAATATTAAAATTATAACAACGCCAAAAAACTAAATTAACATGATTTTAAAAAAAATTAAAATCTACGCCCTAATAAAAATATCTAATATATAATATTATACGATTCGGCAAATTTTAAAATCTTCGCCCCAACAAAAATATCTAATATATAGCAAATATGCAATTAGGCAAAACAAATATCAAATATTTCCTAAATATTCAATTATAACAACGTCGACTAAATTAAGATGATTTTTTAAAAAAAAAAATCTGCGCGATAATAAAAATATCTAATATATAATAAATGTACAATTCGGCAAATATTAAAATCTTCGTCTAATAAAAATATCTAACATATAATAAATATACAATTTGGCAAAAAAAAAATATCAAACATTTCCTAAATATTAAATTATAACAACGCAAAAAAAAACTAAATTAACATGATTTTAAAAAAATTAAAATCTACGCCCTAATAAAAATATATAATATATATAATAAATATACGATTCGGTAAATTTTAAAATCTTCGCCCCAACAAAAATATCTAATATATAGCAAATATGCAATTAGGCAAAACAAATATCAAATATTTCCTAAATATTCAATTATAACAACGTCGACTAAATTAAGATGATTTTTAAAAAAAAAAAATCTGCGCGATAATAAAAATATCTAATATGTATAATAAATGTACAATTCGGCAAATATTAAAATCTCTTCGTCTAATAAAAAATATCTAACATATAATAAATATACAATTTGGAAAAAAAAAAATATCAAACATTTCCTAAATATTAAATTATAACAACGCAAAAAACTAAATTAACATGATTTTAAAAAAAATTAAAATCTACGCCCTAATAAAAATATCTAATATATAATAAATATACGATTCGGCAAATATTAAAATCTTCGCCCCAACAAAAATATCTAATATACAGCAAATGTACAATTAGGCAAATCAAATATCAAATATTTCCTAAATATTCAATTATAACTACGTTAACTAAATTAAGATGATTTTAAAAAAAAATCTGCGCGCTAATAAAAGTATCTAATATGTAATAAATATACAATCCGGCAAATATTAAAATCTTCGCCTAATAAAAATATCTCACATATAATAAATATACAATTTGGCTAAAAAAATATCAAACATTTCCTAAATTTTCAATTATAACAACGCAAAAATCAAAATTAACATAATTTTTAAAAAATTAAAATCTGCGCCCCAATAAAAATGTCTAATATATAATAAATATACGATTCGGCAAATATTAAAATCTTCGCCGCAACAAAAATATCTAATATACAGCAAATATACATTTAGGCAAATCAAATATCAAATATTTCCTAAATATTTAATTTTAACTACGTCGAATAAATTAAGATGATTTTTTAAAAAAAATCTGCGCGATAATAAAAATATATAATATGTAATAAATATACAATTCGGTAAATATTAAAATCTTCGCCTAATAAAAATATCTAACATATAATAAATATACAATTTGGCAAAAAAAATATTAAATATTTCCTAAATAATAATTTATAACAACGCCAAAAACTAAATTAACATGATTTTAAAAAAATTAAAATTTGCGTCCTAATAAAAATGTCTAATATATAATAAATATACGATTCGGCAAATATTAAAATCTTCGCCGCAACAAAAATATCTAATATACAGTAAATATACAATTAGGCAAATCAAATATCAAATATTTCCTAAATATTCAATTATAACTACGTCGACTAAATTAAGATGATTTTTAAAAAAAAAATCTACGCACTTATAAAAATATCTAATATGTAATAAATATACAATTCGGCAAATATTAAAATCTTCGCCTAATAAAAATATCTAACATATAATAAATATAGTATTTGGCAAAAAAATATTAAATATTTCCTAAATATTAAATTATAACAACGCCAAAAACTAAATTAACATGATTTTAAAAAAATTAAAATCAACGCCGTAATAAAAATATCTAATATGTAATAAATATACAATCCAGCAAATATTAAAATCTTCGCCAAATAAAAATATCTAAAATATAATAAATAAACAATTTGGCTAAAAAAATATCAAACATTTCCTAAATATTCAATTATAACAACGCCAAAAACTAAATTAACATGATTTTAAAAAAATTAAAATCTGCGTCCTAATAAAAATGTCTAATATATAATAAATATACGATTCGGCAAATATTAAAATCTTCGCCGCAACAAAAATATCTAATATACAGCAAATATACAATTAGGCAAATCAAATATCAAATATTTCCTAAATATTCAATTATAACTACGTTAACTAAATTAAGATGATTTTAAAAAAAAATCTGCGCGCTAATAAAAGTATCTAATATGTAATAAATATACAATCCGGCAAATATTAAAATCTTCGCCTAATAAAAATATCTCACATATAATAAATATACAATTTGGCTAAAAAAATATCAAACATTTCCTAAATTTTCAATTATAACAACGCAAAAATCAAAATTAACATAATTTTAAAAAAATTAAAATCTGCGCCCCAATAAAAATGTCTAATATATAATAAATATACGATTCGGCAAATATTAAAATCTTCGCCGCAACAAAAATATCTAATATACAGCAAATATACATTTAGGCAAATCAAATATCAAATATTTCCTCAATATTTAATTATAACTACGTCGACTAAATTAAGATGATTTTTTAAAGAAAATCTGCGCGATAATAAAAATATCTAATATGTAATAAATATACAATTCGGTAAATATTAAAATCTTCGCCTAATAAAAATATCTAACATATAATAAATATACAATTTGGCAAAAAAAATATTAAATATTTCCTAAATATTAATTTATAGCAACGCCAAAAACTAAATTAACATGATTTTAAAAAAATTAAAATCAACGCCGTAATAAAAATATCTAATATATAATAAATATACGATTCAGCAAATATTAAAATCTTCGCACCAACAAAAATATCTAATATACAGCAAATATGCAATTAGAAAATAAAATATCAAATATTTCCTAAATATTCAATTATAACTACGTCGACTAAATTAAGATGATTTTTAAAAAAAAAATCTGCGCACTAATAAAAATATCTAATAAGTAATAAATATACAATCCATCAAATATTAAAATCTTCGCCTAATAAAAATACCTAACATATAATAAAGATACAATTTGGCTAAAAAAATATCAAACATTTCCTAAATATTCAATTATAACAGCGCCAAAAACTAAATTAACGTGATTTTAAAAAAATTAAAATCTGCGTCCTAATAAAAATGTCTAATATATAATAAATATACGATTCGGCAAATATTAAAATCTTCGCCGCAAGAAAAATATCTAATATACAGCAAATATACAATTATGCAAATTAAATATCAAATATTTCCTAAATATTCAATTATAACTACGTCGACTAAATTAAGATGATTTAAAAAAAAAAAAAAATCTGCGCGCTAATAAAAATATCTAATATGTAATAAATATACAATCCAGCAAATATTAAAATTTCGCCAAATAAAAATATCTAACATATAATAAATATACAATTTGGCTAAAAAAATATCAAACATTTCCTAAATATTCAATTATAACAACGCCAATAACTAAATTAAACATGATTTTAAAAAAATTAAAATTGCGTCCTAATAAAAATGTCTAATATATAATAAATATACGATTCGGCAAATATTAAAATCTTCGCCGCAACAAAAATATCTAATACATAGCAAATATACAATTATGCAAATCAAATATCAAATATTTCCTAAATATTCAATTATAACTACGTCGAATAAATTAAGATGATTTTTTAAAAAAAATCTGCGCGATAATAAAAATATCTAATATGTAATAAATATACAATTCGGTAAATATTAAAATCTTCGCCTAATAAAAATATCTAACATATAATAAATATACAATTTGGCAAAAAAAATATCAAACATTTCCTAAATATTCAATTATAACAACGCCAAAAACTAAATTAACATGATTTTAAAAAAATTAAAATTTGCGTCCTAATAAAAATGTCTAATATATAATAAATATACGATTCGGCAAATATTAAAATCTTCGCCGCAACAAAAATATCTAATATACAGTAAATATACAATTAGGCAAATCAAATATCAAATATTTCCTAAATATTCAATTATAACTACGTCGACTAAATTTAGATGATTTTTAAAAAAAAAATCTACGCACTAATAAAAATATCTAATATGTAATAAATATACAATTCGGCAAATATTAAAATCTTCGCCTAATAAAAATATCTAACATATAATAAAGATACTATTTGGCTAAAAAAATATCAAACATTTCCTATATATTAAATTATAACAACGCCAAAAACTAAATTAACATGATTTTAAAAAAATTAAAATCAACGCCGTAATAAAAATATCTAATATATAATAAATATACGATTCAGCAAATATTAAAATCTTCGCCCCAACAAAAATATCTAATATACAGCAAATATACAATTAGAAAATAAAATTTCAAATATTTCCTAAATATTCAATTATAACTACGTCGACTAAATTAAGATGATTTAAAAAAAAAAAAAAACAATCTGCGCGCTAATAAAAATATCTAATATGTAATAAATATACAATCCAGCAAATATTAAAATTTTCGCCTAATAAAAATATCAAACATATAATAAAGATACAATTTGGCAAAAAAAATATCAAACATTTCCTAAATATTCAATTATAACAACGCCAAAAACTAAATTAACTTGATTTTAAAAAATTTAAAATCTGCGCCCTAATAAAAATGTCTAATATATAATAAATATACGATTCGGCAAATATTAAAATCTTCGCCGCAACAAAAATATCTAATATACAGAAAATACACAATTATGCAAATCAAATATCAAATATTTCCTAAATATTCAATTATAACTACGTCGACTAAATTAAGATGATTTTAAAAAAAAAAAAAATCTGCGCGCTAATAAAAATATCTAATATGTAATAAATATACAATTCGGCAAATATTAAAATCTTCGCCAAATAAAAATATCTAAAATATAATAAATATACAATTTGGCTAAAAAAATATCAAACATTTCCTAAATATTCAATTATAACAACGCCAAAAACTAAATTAACATGATTTTAAAAAAATTAAAATCTGCGTCCTAATAAAAATGTCTAATATATAATAAATATACGATTCGGCAAATATTAAAATCTTCGCCGCAACAAAAATATCTAATATACAGCAAATATACATTTAGGCAAATCAAATATCAAATATTTCCTAAATATTTAATTATAACTACGTCGACTAAATTAAGATAATTTTTAAAAAAAAATCTACTCGCTAATAAAAATATCTAATATGTAATAAATATACAATCCGGCAAATATTAAAATCTTCGCCTAATAAAAATATCTCACATATAATAAATATACAATTTTGCTAAAAAAATATCAAACATTTCCTAAATTTTCAATTATAACAACGCCAAAAACAAAATTAACATAATTTTAAAAAAATTAAAATCTGCGCCCCAATAAAAATGTCTAATATATAATAAATATACGATTCGGCAAATATTAAAATCTTCGCCGCAACAAAAATATCTAATATACAGCAAATATACATTTAGGCAAATCAAATATCAAATATTTCCTAAATATTTAATTATAACTACGTCGACTAAATTAAGATAATTTTTAAAAAAAAATCTACTCGCTAATAAAAATATCTAAGATGTAATAAATATACAATTCGGCAAATATTAAAATTTTCGCCTAATAAAAATATCTCACATATAATAAATATACAATTTTGCTAAAAAAATATCAAACATTTCCTAAATTTTCAATTATAACAACGCCAAAAACAAAATTAACATAATTTTAAAAAAATTAAAATCTGCGCCCCAATAAAAATGTCTAATATATAATAAATATACGATTCGGCAAATATTAAAATCTTCGCCGCAACAAAAATATCTAATATACAGCAAATATACATTTAGGCAAATCAAATATCAAATATTTCCTAAATATTTAATTATAACTACGTCGACTAAATTAAGATAATTTTTAAAAAAAAATCTACTCGCTAATAAAAATATCTAAGATGTAATAAATATACAATTCGGCAAATATTAAAATTTTCGCCTAATAAAAATATCTGACATATAATAAATATACAATTTGGCTAAAAAAATATTAAATATTTCCTAACTATTAATTTATAACAACGCCAAAAACTAAATTAACATGATTTTAAAAAAATTAAAATCTGCACCCTAATAAAAATGTCTAATATATAATAAATATACGATTCGGCAAATATTAAAATCTTCGCCCCAACAAAAATATCTAATATACAGCAAATGTACAATTAGGCAAATCAAATATCAAATATTTCCTAAATATTCAATTATAACTACGTCGACTAAATTAAGATGATTTTAAAAAAAAAAAAAATCTGCGCGCTAATAAAAATATCTAATATGTAATAAATATACAATCCAGCAAATATTAAAATCTTCGCCAAATAAAAATATCTAACATATAATAAATATACAATTTGGCTAAAAAAATATTAAATATTTCCTAACTATTAATTTATAACAACGCCAAAAACTAAATTAACATGATTTTAAAAAAATTAAAATCTGCACCCTAATAAAAATGTCTAATATATAATAAATATACAATTCGGCAAATATTAAAATCTTCGCCGCTACAAAAATATCTAATATACAGCAAATATACATTTAGGCAAATCAAATATCAAATATTTCCTAAATATTTAATTTTAACTACGTCGAATAAATTAAGATGATTTTTTAAAAAAAATCTGCGCGATAATAAAAATATATAATATGTAATAAAAATATACAATTCGGCAAATATTAAAATCTTCGCCTAATAAAAATATCTAACATATAATAAATATACAATTTGGCAAAAAAAATACCAAAATATTTCCTAAATATTAATTTATAACAACGCCAAAAACTAAATTAACATGATTTTAAAAAAATTAAAATTTGCGTCCTAATAAAAATCTCTAATATATAATAAATATATACGATTCGGCAAATATTAAAATCTTCGCCGCAACAAAAATATCTAATATACAGTAAATATACAATTAGGCAAATCAAATATCAAATATTTCCTAAATATTCAATTATAACTACGTCGACTAAATTAAGATGATTTAAAAAAAAAAAAAATCTACGCACTAATAAAAATATCTAATATGTAATAAATATACAATTCGGCAAATATTAAAATCTTCGCCTAATAAAAATATCTAACATATATAATAAATATACAATTTGGCAAAAAAATATTAAATATTTCCTAAATATTAAATTATAACAACGCCAAAAACTAAATTAACATGATTTTAAAAAAATTAAAATCAACGCCGTAATAAAAATATCTAATATATAATAAATATACGATTCAGCAAATATTAAAATCTTCGCCCCAACAAAAAATATCTAATATACAGCAAATATACAATTATAAAAAAAATAAAATATCAAATATTTCCTAAATATTCAATTATAACTACGTCGACTAAATTAAGATATTTTAAAAAAAAAACAATCTGCGCGCTAATAAAAATATCTAATATGTAATAAATATACAATCCAGCAAATATTAAAATTTTCGCCTAATAAAAATATCAAACATATAATAAAGATACAATTTGGCAAAAAAAATATCAAACATTTCCTAAATATTCAATTATAACAACGCCAAAAACTAAATTAACATGATTTTAAAAAAATTAAAATCTGCGTCCTAATAAAAATGTCTAATATATAATAAATATACGATTCGGCAAATATTAAAATCTTCGCCGCAACAAAAATATCTAATATATAGCAAATATACAATTAGGCAAATCAAATATCAAATATTTCCTAAATATTCAATTATAACTACGTCGACTAAATTAAGATGATTTTAAAAAAAAATCTGCGCGCTAATAAAAATATCTAATATGTAATAAATATACAATCCGGCAAATATTAAAATCTTCGCCTAATAAAAATATCTCACATATAATAAATATACAATTTGGCTAAAAAAATATCAAACATTTCCTAAATTTTCAATTATAACAACGCCAAAAACAAAATTAACATAATTTTAAAAAAAATTAAAATCTGCGCCCCAATAAAAATGTCTAATATATAATAAATATACGATTCGAAAAATATTAAAATCTTCGCCGCAACAAAAATATCTAATATACAGCAAATATACAATTATGCAAATCAAATATCAAATATTTCCTAAATATTCAATTATAACTACGTCGACTAAATTAAGATGATTTAAAAAAAAAAAAATCTGCGCGCTAATAAAAATATCTAATATGTAATAAATATACAAATCCAGCAAATATTATAATCTTCGCCTAATAAAAATATCTAACATATAATAAATATACAATTTGGCAAAAAAAAATATCAAACATTTCCTAAATATTCAATTATAACAACGCCAAAAACTAAATTAACATGATTTTAAAAAAAAATTAAAATCTGCGCCCTAATAAAAATGTCTAATATATAATAAATATACGATTCGGCAAATATTAAAATCTTCGCCCAACAAAAATATCTAATATACAGCAAATATACAATTAGGCAAATCAAATATCAAATATTTCCTAAATATTTAATTATAACTACGTCGACTAAATTAAGATGATTTAAAAAAAAAAAAAAATGCGCGATAATAAAAATATCTAATATGTAATAAATATACAATTCGGCAAATATTAAAAATCTTCGCCTAATAAAAATATCTAACATATATAAAAATATACAATTTGGCAAAAAAAAATATCAAATATTTCCTAAATATTCAATTATAACAACGCCAAAAACTAAATTAACATGATTTAAAAAAAAATTAAAATCTCTGCGCCCTAATAAAAATATCTAATATATAATAAATATACGATTCGGCAAATATTAAAATCTTCGCCCAACAAAAATATCTAATATACAGCAAATATACAATTAGGCAAAACAAATATCAAATATTTCCTAAATATTCAATTATAACAACGTCGACTAAATTAAGATGATTTTTAAAAAAAAAATCTACGCGATAATAAAAATATCTAATATGTAATAAATATACAATTCGGCAAATATTAAAATCTTCGCCTAATAAAAATATCTAACATATAATAAATATACAATTTGGCAAAAAAAATATCAAACATTTCCTAAATATTAAATTATAACAACGCCAAAAACTAAATTAACATGATTTTAAAAATATTAAAATCGGCACCCTAATAAAAATGTCTAATATATAATAAATATATGATTCGGCAAATATTAAAATCTTCGCCGCAACAAAAATATCTAATATACAGTAAATATACAATTATGCAAATCAAATATCAAATATTTCCTAAATATTCAATTATAACTACGTCGACTAAATTAAGATGATTTTTAAAAAAAAAAAAAATCTACGCGCAAATAAAAATATCTAATATGTAATAAATATACAATTCGGCAAATATTAAAATCTTCGCCTAATAAAAATATGTAACATATAACAAATATAGTATTTGCCAAAAAAATATTAAATATTCCCTAAATATTAAATTATAACAACGCCAAAAACTAAATTAACATGATTTTAAAAAAATTAAAATCAACGCCGTAATAAAAATATCTAATTTATAATAAATATACGATTCAACAAATATTAAAATCTTCGCCCCAACAAAAATATCTAATATACAGCAAATATACAATTAGGCAAATCAAATATCAAATATTTCCTAAATATTCAATTATAACTACGTCGACTAAATTAAGATGATTTTAAAAAAAAAAAAATCAGCGCTAATAAAAATATCTAATATGTAATAAATATACAATCCAGCAAATATTAAAATCTTCGCCAAATAAAAATATCTAAAATATAATAAATATACAATTTGGCTAAAAAAATATCAAACATTTCCTAAATATTCAATTATAACAACGCCAAAAACTAAATTAACTTGATTTTAAAAAAATTAAAATCTGCGCCCTAATAAAAATGTCTAATATATAATAAATATACGATTCGGCAAATATTAAAATCTTCGCCGCAACAAAAATATCTAATATACAGAAAATACACAATTATGCAAATCAAATATCAAATATTTCCTAAATATTCAATTATAACAACGTCGACTAAATTAAGATGATTTTTAAAAAAAAAAATCTACGCGCTAATAAAAATATCTAATATGTAATAAATATACAATTCGGCAAATATTAAAATCTTCGCCTATATAAAAATATCTAACATATAATAAATATTGTATTTGGCAAAAAAATATCAAACATTTCCTAAATATTAAATTATAACAACGCCAAAAACTAAATTAACATGATTTTAAAAAAATTAAAATCTACACCCCAATAAAAATATCTAATATATAATAAATATACGATTCGGCAAATATTAAAATCTTCACCACAACAAAAATATCTAATATACAGCAAATATACAATTAGGCAAATCAAATATCAAATATTTCCTAAATATTCAATTATAACTACGTCGACTAAATTAAGATGATTTTAAAAAAAAAAAAATCTGCGCGCTAATAAAAATATCTAATATGTAATAAATATACAATCCAGCAAATATTAAAATCTTCGTCAAATAAAAATATCTAAAATATAATAAATATACAATTTGGCTAAAAAAATATCAAACATTTCCTAAATATTCAATTATAACAACGCCAAAAACTAAATTAACATGATTTTAAAAAAATTAAAATCTGCGCCCTAATAAAAATGTCTAATATATAATAAATATACGATTCGAAAAATATTAAAATCTTCGCCGCAACAAAAATATCTAATATACAGCAAATATACATTTAGGCAAATCAAATATCAAATATTTCCTAAATATTTAATTATAACTACGTCGACTAAATTAAGATAATTTTTAAAAAAAAATCTACTCGCTAATAAAAATATCTAATATGTAATAAATATACAATTCGGCAAATATTAAAATTTTCGCCTAATAAAAATATCTAACATATAATAAATATACAATTTGGCTAAAAAAATATTAAATATTTCCTAAATATTAATTTATAACAACGCCAAAAACTAAATTAACATGATTTTAAAAAAATTAAAATCTGCGCCCTAATAAAAATGTCTAATATATAATAAATATACGATTCGACAAATATTAAAATCTTCGCCCCAACAAAAATATCTAATATACAGCAAATGTACAATTAGGCAAATCAAATATCAAATATTTCCTAAATATTCTATTATAACTACGTCGACTAAATTTAGATGATTTAAAAAAAAAAAAAATCTGCGCGCTAATAAAAGTATCTAATATGTAATAAATATACAATCCAGCAAATATTAAAATCTTCGCCAAATAAAAATATCTAACATATAATAAATATACAATTTGGCTAAAAAAATATCAAACATTTCCTAAATATTCAATTATAACAACGCCAAAAAGTAAATTAACATGATTTTAAAAAAATTTAAAATTGCGCCCAAATAAAAATGTCTAATATATAATAAATATACGATTCGGCAAATATTAAAATCTTCGCCGCAACAAAAATATCTAATATACAGCAAATATACAATTAGGCAAATAAAATATCAAACATTTCCTAAATATTCAATTATAACAACGTCGACTAAATTAAGATGATTTTAAAAAAAAATCTGCGCGCTAATAAAAATATCTAATATGTAATAAATATACAATCCAGCAAATATTAAAATCTTCTCCTAATAATAAAAATATCTAACATATAATAAATATACAATTTGGCGAAAAAAAATATCAAACATTTCCTAAATATTCAATTATAACAACGCCAAAAACTAAATTAACATGATTTTAAAAAAATTAAAATCTGCGCCCTAATAAAAATGTCTAATATATAATAAGTATACAATTCGACAAATATTAAAATCTTCGCCGCAACAAAAATATCTAATATACAGCTAATATACAATTATGCAAATCAAATATCAAATATTTCCTAAATATTCAATTATAACTACGTCGACTAAATTAAGATGATTTTAAAAAAAAAAATCTGCGCGCTAATAAAAAAATCTAATATGTAATAAATATACTATCCAGCAAATATTAAAATGTTCGCCTAATAAAAATATCTAACATATAATAAATATACAATTTGGCTAAAAAAATATCTAACATTTCCTAAATATTCAATTATAACAACGCCAAAAACTAAATTAACATGATTTTAAAAAAATAAAAAAATTGCGCCCTAATAAAAATGTCTAATATATAATAAATATACGATTCGGCAAATATTAAAATCTTCGCCGCAACAAAAATATCTAATATACTGCAAATATACAATTAGGCAAAAAAAAATATCAAATATTTCCTAAATATTCAATTATAACTACGTCGACTAAATTAAGATGATTTTAAAAAAAAATCTGCGCGCTAATAAAAATATCTAATATGTAATAAATATACAATCCAGCAAATATTAAAATCTTCTCCTAATAAAAATATCTAACATACATATAATAAATATACAATTTGGGAAAAAAAAATATCAAACATTTCCTAAATATTCAATTATAACAACGCCAAAAACTAAATTAACATGATTTTAAAAAAATTAAAATCTGCGCCCTAATAAAAATGTCCTATATATAATAAATATACGATTCGACAAATATTAAAATCTTCGCCGCAACAAAAATATCTAATATACAGCAAATATACAATTATGCAAATCAAATATCAAATATTTCCTAAATATTCAATTATAACTACGTCGACTAAATTAAGATGATTTAAAAAAAAAAATCTGTGCGCTAATAAAAATATCTAATATGTAATAAATATACTATCCAGCAAATCTTAAAATCTTCGCCTAATAAAAATATCTAACATATAATAAATATACAATTTCGCTAAAAAAATATCAAACATTCCCGAAATATTCTATTATAACAACGCCAAAAACTAAATTAACATGATTTTAAAAAAATTAAAATCTACGCCCTAATATAAATATCAAATATATAATAAATATACGATTCGGCAAATATTAAAATCTTCGCCCCAACAAAAATATCTAATTTACAGCAAATATACAATTAGGCAAATCAAATATCAAATATTTCCTAAATATTCAATTATAACTACGTCGACTAAATTAAGATGATTAAAAAAAAAAAAATCTGTGCGCTAATAAAAATATCTAATATGTAATAAATATACTATCCAGCAAATCTTAAAATCTTCGCCTAATAAAAATATCTAACATATAATAAATATACAATTTCGCTAAAAAAAATATCTAACATTCCCGAAATATTCAATTATAACAACGCCAAAAACTAAATTAACATGATTTTAAAAAAATTAAAATCTGCGCCCTAATAAAAATGTCTAATATATAATAAATATACGATTCGACAAATATTAAAATCTTCGCCGCAACAAAAATATCTAATATACAGCAAATATACAATTATGCAAATCAAATATCAAATATTTCCTAAATATTCAATTATAACTACGTCGACTAAATTAAGATGATTTAAAAAAAAAAAATCTGCGCGCTAATAAAAAAATCTAATATGTAATAAATATACTATCCAGCAAATATTAAAATCTTCGCCTAATAAAAAATATCTAACATATAATAAATATACAATTTTCAATAAAAAAATATCAAACATTTCCGAAATATTCAATTATAACAACGCCAAAAACTAAATTAACATGATTTTAAAAAAATTAAAATCTACGCCTAATAAAAAATATCTAATATATAATAAATATACGATTCGGCAAATATTAAAATCTTCTCCCCAACAAAAATATCTAATATACAGCAAATATACAATTAGGCAAATCAAATATCAAATATTTCCTAAATATTCAATTATAACTACGTCGACTAAATTAAGATGATTTTAAAAAAAAAAATCTGCGCGCTAATAAAAATATCTAATATGTAATAAATATACAATCCGGCAAATATTAAAATCTTCGCCTAATAAAAATATCTAACATATAATAAATATACAATTTGGCAAAAAAAAAAATATCAAACATTTCCTAAATATTCAATTATAACAACGCCAAAAACTAAATTAACATGATTTTAAAAAAATTAAAATCTGCGCGCCCCAATAAAAATGTCTAAATATATAATAAATATACGATTCGGCAAATATTAAAATCTTCGCCCCAACAAAAATATCTAATATACAGCAAATATACAATTAGGCAAATCAAATATCAAATATTTCCTAGATATTCAATTATAAATACGTCGACTAAATTAAGATGATTTTTAAAAAAAAAAAAAATCTACGCGCTAATAAAAATATCTAATATGTAATAAATATACTATCCAGCAAATATTAAAATCTTCGCCTAATAAAAATATCTAACATATAATAAATATACAATTTGGCAAAAAAAAAAATATCAAAAACATTTCATAAATATTCAATTATAACAACGCCAAAAACTAAATTAACTTGATTTTAAAAAAATTAAAATCTGCGCCCTAACAAAAATGTCTAATATATAATAAATATACGATTCGGCAAATATTAAAATCTTTGCCCCAATAAAAATATCTAATATATAATTAGGCAAAACAAATATCAAATATTTCCTAAATATTCAATTATAACAAAGCCAAAAACTAAATTAGGATGATTTTGAAAAAAACTAAAATCTTCGCCCTATTCAAAAATATCTAGAGTATATAATAAATATACGATTCTGAAAATATTAAAATCTTTGCACCAATAAAAATATCTAATATATAATAAATCGACAATTAGGCAAAACAAATAGCAAATATTTCCTAAATATTCAATTATAACAACGTCGATGATTAAAAAAAAAAAATTAAAATTCTTCGCCCTAATAAAATTATCTAATATATAATAAATATACAATTCGGCAAATATTAAAATCTTCGCCCAAATAAAAATATCTAATATATAATAAATATACAATTAGGCAAAACAAATATCAAATATTTCCTAAATATTCAATTATAACAACGTCGACTAAATTAAGATGATTTTTAAAAAAAAAAAATTCTTCGCGCTAATAAAAAATATCTAATATTTAATAAATTTACAATTCGAAAAATATTAAAATCTTCGCCTAATAAAAAGTTTTTGACATATAATAAATATACAATTTGGCAAAAAAAAAATATCAAACATTTCATAAATATTCAATTATAACAAAGCCAAAAACTAAATTAAGATGATTCTTAAAAAATTAAAAATCTTCGCCCTATTAAAAAATATCAAGTATATAATAAATATACGATTCTAAAAAATATTAAAATCTTCGCCCTAATAAAAATATCTAATATATAATAAATCGACAATTAGGCAAAACAAATATCAAATATTTCCTAAATATTCAAATATAACAACGTCGAGGATTTTAAAAAAAAAAAATTTTTTGCCCTAATGAAAATATCTAATATATAATAAATGTACAATTCGGCAAATATTAAAATATTCGCCCCAATAAAAATATCTAATATACAATAAATATACAATTAGGCAAAACAAATATCAAATATTTTCTAAATATTCAATTATAATAACGTCGACTAAATTAAGACAATTTAAAAAAAAAAAAAAATCTTCGCGCTAATAAAAATATCTAAAATATAATAAATATACAATTCGAAAAATATTTAAATCTTCGCCTAATAAAAATATCTAGCATATAATAAATATACAATTTGGCCATAAAAATATCAAACATTTCCTAAATATACAATTATAACAAAGCCAAAAATTAAATTAAGATGATTTTGAAAAAATAAAAATCTTCGCCCTATTCAAAATATCTATAGTATAATAAATATACGATTCTGAAAATATTTAAATCTTCTCTCCAATAAAAATATCTAATATATAATAAATCGACAATTAGGCAAAACAAATAGCAAAAATATTTCCTAAATATTCAATTATAACAACGTCGATGATTTTAAAAAAAATTAAATTCTTCGCCCTAAAAAAAAATATCTAATATATAATAAATATACAATTCGGAAAATATTAAAATCTTCGCCCCAATAAAAATATCTAATATATAATAAATATACAATTTGGCAAAAAAAAATCATCAAACATTTCCTAAATATTCAATTATAACAACGTCGACTAAATTAAGATGATTTTAAAAAAAAAAAAAAATTCTTCACGCTAATAAAAATATCTTATATATAATAAATATACAATCCGGAAAAAATATTAAAATCTTCGCCTAATAAAAATATCTAACATATAATAAATATGCAATTTGGCAAAAAAAAAAAATCAAACATTTCCTAAATATTCAATTATAACAACGCGAAAAAAAACTAAATTAACATGATTTTAAAAAATATTAAAATCTGCGCCCTAACAAAAATATCTAATATATAATAAATATACAATTCGGAAAAATATTAAAATATTCGCCCCAAAAAAAATATCTAATATACAATAAATATACAATTAGGCAAAACAAATATCAAATATTTTCTAAATATTCAATTATAATAACGTCGACTAAATTAAGACAATTTTAAAAAAAAAAAAAATCTTCGCGCTAATAAAAATATCTAAAATATTTAATAAATATACAATTCGAAAAATATTTAAATCTTCGCCTAATAAAAATATCTAGCATATAATAAATATACAATTTGGCCAAAAAAATATCAAACATTTCCTAAATATACAATTATAACAAAGCCAAAAATTAAATTAAGATGATTTTAAAAAAAAATAAAAATCTTCGCCCTATTAAAAATATCTCTATATATAATAAATATACGATTCTGAAAATATTTAAATCTTCTCTCCAATAAAAATATCTAATATATAATAAATCGACAATTAGGCAAAACAAATAGCAAAAATATTTCCTAAATATTCAAATTATAACAACGTCGATGATTAAGAAAAAAAAAAATTAAATTCTTCGCCCTAATAAAAATATCTAATATATAATAAATATACAATTCGGAAAATATTAAAATCTTCGCCCCAATAAAAATAACTAATATATAATAAATATACAAATAGGCAAAACAAAAATATCAAATATTTCCTAAATATTCATTTATAAGAACGTCGATTAAATTAAGATGATTTAAAAAAAAAAAATTCTTCGCGCTAATAAAAATATCTAATATATATAATAAATATACAATCCGAAAAAAAAAATATCAAAATCTTCGACTAATAAAAAATATCTAACATATAATAAATATACAATTTGGCAAAAAAAAATATCAAACATTTCCTAAATATTCAATTATAACAACGACAAAAACTAAATTAACATGATTTTAGAAAAAATTAAAACCTACGCCCTAACAAAAATATCTAATATATATAACAAATATACGATTCGACAAATATTAAAATCTTCGCTCCAATAAAAAATATCTAATATATAATAAATATATAATAGGCAAAACAAATATAAAAAATATTTCATAAATATTCAATTATAACAACGTCGACAAAATTAAGAAGATTTTTAAAAAAAATTAAAATCTACACCCTAACAAAAATATCGAATATATAATAAATATACGATTCGGCAAATATTAAAATATTTGCCCCAAAAAAAAATATCTAATAAATATATAATTAGGCAAAACAAATATCAAATATTTCCTAAATATTCAATTATAACAACGTCGACTAAATTAAGACGATTTAAAAAAAAAAAAATTCTTCGTGCTAATAAAAATATCTAAAATGTAATAAATATACAATTCGAAAAATATTAAAATTTTCGCCTAATAAAAATATCTAACTTATAATAAATATACAATTTGGCCAAAAAAAATATCAAACATTTCCTAAATATTCAATTATAACAAAGCCAAAAACTAAATTAAGATGATTTGAAAAAAAAACTAAAATCTTCGTCCTATTCAAAATATCTAGAGTATAATAAATATATGATTCTGAAAATATTAAAATCTTCGCCCCAATAAAAATATCTAATATATAATAAATCGACAATTAGGCAAAAAAAAATAGCAAATATTTCCTAAATATTCAATTATAACAACGTCGATGATTTAAAAAAAAAAAAAAAAAAATTCGCCTAAAAATAAAAATATATCTAACATATAATAAATATACAATTCGGCAAATATTAAAATCTTCGCCCCAATAAAAATATCTAATATATAATAAATATATAATTAGGCAAAACAAATATCAAATATTTCCTAAATATTCAATTATAACAACGTCGACTAAATTAAGATGATTTAAAAAAAAAAAAAAATTCTTCACGCTAATAAAAATATCTTATATATATAATAAATATACAATCCGAAAAAATATTAAAATCTTCGCCTAATAAAAATATTAAAATATATCCTAAATATTCAATCAATAACAACAACGCGAAAAACTAAATTAACATGATTTTAAAAAAATTAAAATCTACGCCCTAATATAAATATCAAATATATAATAAATATACGATTCGGCAAATATTAAAATCTTCGCCCCAACAAAAATATCTAATTTACAGCAAATATACAATTAGGCAAATCAAATATCAAATATTTCCTAAATATTCAATTATAACTACGTCGACTAAATTAAGATGATGATTAAAAAAAAAAAAAAAAATCTGCGCGCTAATAAAAGTATCTAATATGTAATAAATATACAATCCAGCAAATATTAAAATCTTCGCCAAATAAAAATATCTAACATATAATAAATATACAATTTGGCTAAAAAAAAATATCAAACATTTCCTAAATATTCAATTATAACAACGCCAAAAAGTAAATAAACATGATTTTAAAAAATTTAAAATTGCGCCCAAATAAAAATGTCTAATATATAATAAATATACGATTCGGCAAATATTAAAATCTTCGCCGCAACAAAAATATCTAATATACAGCAAATATACAATTAGGCAAATAAAATATCAAACATTTCCTAAATATTCAATTATAACTACGTCGACTAAATTAAGATGATTTTAAAAAAAAATCTGCGCGCTAATAAAAATATCTAATATGTAATAAATATACAATCCAGCAAATATTAAAATCTTCTCCTAATAAAAATATCTAACATATAATAAATATACAATTTGGCGAAAAAAATATCAAACATTTCCTAAATATTCAATTATAACAACGCCAAAAACTAAATTAACATGATTTTAAAAAAATTAAAATCTGCGCCCTAATAAAAATGTCTAATATATAATAAATATACGATTCGACAAATATTAAAATCTTCGCCGCAACAAAAATATCTAATATACAGCAAATATACAATTATGCAAATCAAATATCAAATATTTCCTAAATATTCAATTATAACTACGTCGACTAAATTAAGATGATTTAAAAAAAAAAAATCTGCGCGCTAATAAAAAAATCTAATATGTAATAAATATACTATCCAGCAAATATTAAAATGTTCGCCTAATAAAAATATCTAACATATAATAAATATACAATTTGGCTAAAAAAATATCTAACATTTCCTAAATATTCAATTATAACAACGCCAAAAACTAAATTAACATGATTTTAAAAAAATTAAAATTGCGCCCTAATAAAAATGTCTAATATATAATAAATATACGATTCGGCAAATATTAAAATCTTCGCCGCAACAAAAATATCTAATATACTGCAAATATACAATTAGGAAAATAAAATATCAAATATTTCCTAAATATTCAATTATAACTACGTCGACTAAATTAAGATGATTTTAAAAAAAAAAATCTGCGCGCTAATAAAAATATCTAATATGTAATAAATATACAATCCAGCAAATATTAAAATCTTCTCCTAATAAAAAATATCTAACATATAATAAATATACAATTTGGCGAAAAAAATATCAAACATTTCCTAAATATTCAATTATAACAACGCCAAAAACTAAAATTTACATGATTTTAAAAAAAATTAAATTCTGCGCCCCCCAATAAAAATGTCTAATATATAATAAATATACGATTCGGCAAATATTAAAATCTTCGCCCCAACAAAAATATCTAATATACAGCAAATATATACAATTAGGCAAATCAAATATCAAATATTTCCTAAATATTCAATTACTACTACGTCGACTAAATTAAGATGATTTAAAAAAAAAAAAATCTGTGCGCTAATAAAAATATCTAATATGTAATAAATATACTATCCAGCAAATCTTAAAATCTTCGCCTAAATAAAAAATATCTAACATATAATAAATATACAATTTCAATAAAAAAAAATATCAAACATTCCCGAAATATTCAATTATAACAACGCCCAAAAACTAAATTAACATGATTTTAAAAAAATTAAAATCTACGCCTAATAAAAATATCGAATATATAATAAATATACGATTCGGAAAATATTAAAACCTTCTCCCCAACAAAAATATCTAAATATACAGCAAATATACAATTAGGGCAAATCAAATATCAAATATTTCCTAAATATTCAATTATAACTACATCGACTAAATTAAGATGATTTTAAAAAAAAAAAATCTGCGCGCTAATAAAAATATCTAATATGTAATAAATATACAATCCGGCAAATATTAAAATCTTCGCCTAATAAAAATATCTAACATGTAATAAAATATACAATTTGGCTAAAAAAAATATCAAACATTTCCTAAATATTCAATTATAACAACGCCAAAAACTAAATTAACATGATTTTAAAAAAATTAAAAAATCTGCGCCCCAATAAAAATGTCTAATATATAATAAATATACGATTCGACAAATATTAAAATCTTCGCCCCAAAAAAAATATCTAATATACAGCAAATATACAATTAGGCAAAATCAAATATCAAATATTTCCTAAATATTCAATTATAACTACGTCGACTAAATTAAGATGATGATAAAAAAAAAAAAAAAAATCTGTGCGCTAATAAAAATATCTAATATGTAATAAATATACTATCCAGCAAATCTTAAAATCTTCGCCTAATAAAAATATCTAACATATAATAAATATACAATTTCAATAAAAAAATATCAAACATTCCCGAAATATTCAATTATAACAACGCCAAAAACTAAATTAACATGATTTTAAAAAAATTAAAATCTACGCCTAATATAAATATCGAATATATAATAAATATACGATTCGGAAAATATTAAAACCTTCTCCCCAACAAAAATATCTAATATACAGCAAATATACAATTAGGCAAATCAAATATCAAATATTTCCTAAATATTCAATTATAACTACATCGACTAAATTAAGATGATTTTTCAAAAAAAAATCTGCGCGCTAATAAAAATATCTAATATGTAATAAATATACAATCCGGCAAATATTAAAATCTTCGCCTAATAATAATATCTAACATGTAATAAATATACAATTTGGCTAAAAAAAATATCAAACATTTCCTAAATATTCAATTATAACAACGCCAAAAACTAAATTAACATGATTTTAAAAAAATTAAAATCTGCGCCCCAATAAAAATGTCTAATATATAATAAATATACGATTCGACAAATATTAAAATCTTCGCCCCAACAAAAATATCTAATATACAGCAAATATACAATTAGGCAAATCAAATATCAAATATTTCCTAAATATTCAATTACTACTACGTCGACTAAATTAAGATGATTTAAAAAAAAAAAAAAAATCTGCGCGCTAATAAAAATATCTAATATGTAATAAATATACTATCCAGCAAATATTAAAATCTTTCGCCTAATAAAAATATCTAACATATAATAAATATACAATTTCAATAAAAAAATATCAAACATTTCCGAAATATTCAATTATAACAACGCCAAAAACTAAATTAACATGATTTTAAAAAAATTAAAATCTACGCCTAATATAAATATCGAATATATATAAAAAATATACGATTCGGAAAAAATATAAAAATCTTTCTCCCCCAACAAAAATATCTAATATACAGCAAATATACAATTAGGCAAATCAAATATCAAATATTTCCTAAATATTCAATTATAACTACATCGACTAAATTAAGATGATTTTTAAAAAAAAAAAATCTGCGCGCTAATCAAAATATCTAATATGTAATAAATATACAATCCGGCAAATATTAAAATCTTCGCCTAATAAAAATATCTAACATGTAATAAATATACAATTTGGCAAAAAAAATATCAAACATTTCCTAAATATTCAATTATAACAACGCCAAAAACTAAATTAACATGATTTTAAAAAAATTAAAATCTGCGCCCCAATAAAAATGTCTAATATATAATAAATATACGATTCGGCAAATATTAAAATCTTCGCCCCAACAAAAATATCTAATATACAGCAAATATACAATTAGGCAAATCAAATATCAAATATTTCCTAAATATTCAATTATAAATACGTCGACTAAATTAAGATGATTTTTAAAAAAAAAAAATCTACGCGCTTATAAAAAATATCTAATATGTAATAAATATACTATCCAGCAAATATTAAAATCTTCGCCTAATAAAAATATCTAACGTATAATAAATATACAATTTGGCTAAAAAAAAATATCAAACATTTCATAAATATTAAATTATAACAACGCCAAAAACTAAATTAACTTGATTTTAAAAAAAATTAAAATCTGCGCCCTAACAAAAATGTCTAATATATAATAAATATACGATTCGGCAAATATTAAAATCTTTGCCCCAAAAAATAAAAATATCTAATATATAATTAGGCAAAACAAATATCAAATATTTCCTAAATATTCAATTATAACAAAGCCAAAAACTAAATTAGGATGATTTTAAAAAAAAACTAAAATCTTCGCCCTATTCAAAATATCTAGAGTATAATAAATATACGATTCTGAAAATATTAAAATCTTTGCACCAATAAAAATATCTAATATATAATAAATCGACAATTAGGCAAAAAAAAATAGCAAATATTTCCTAAATATTCAATTATAACAACGTCGATGATTTAAAAAAAAAAAAATTAAATTCTTCGCCCTAATAAAATTATCTAATATATAATAAATATACAATTCGGCAAATATTAAAATCTTCGTCCCAATAAAAATATCTAATATATAATAAATACACAATTAGGCAAAACAAATATCAAATATTTCCTAAATATTTCAATTATAACAACGTCGACTAAATTAAGATGATTTTAAAAAAAAAAAAATTCTTCGCGCTAAAAAAAATATCTAATATTTAATAAATTTACAATTCGAAAAATATTAAAATCTTCGCCTAATAAAAATTTTTGACATATAATAAATATACAATTTGGCAAAAAAAATATCAAACATTTCATAAATATTCAATTATAACAAAGCCAAAAACTAAATTAAGATGATTCTTAAAAAAAAATTAAAATCTTCGCCCTATTAAAAAAATATCAAGTATATAATAAATATACGATTCTAAAAATATTAAAATCTTCGCCCTAATAAAAATATCTAATATATAATAAATCGACAATTAGGCAAAACAAATAGCAAAAATATTTCCTAAATATTCAATTATAACAACGTCGATGATTTTAAAAAAAAATTAAATTCTTCGCCCTAATAAAAATATCTAATATATAATAAATATACAATTCGGAAAATATTAAAATCTTCGCCCCAATAAAAATAACTAATATATAATAAATATACAAATAGGCAAAACAAATATCAAATATTTCCTAAATATTCATTTATAAGAACGTCGATTAAATTAAGATGATTTTAAAAAAAAAAAATTCTTCGCGCTAATAAAAATATCTAATATATAATAAATATACAATCCGAAAAAATATCAAAATCTTCGACTAATAAAAATATCTAACATATAATAAATATACAATTTGGCAAAAAAAATATCAAACATTTCCTAAATATTCAATTATAACAACGACAAAAACTAAATTAACATGATTTTAGAAAAAATTGAAACCTACGCCCTAACAAAAAATATCTAATATATAACAAATATACGATTCGACAAATATTAAAATCTTCGCTCCAATAAAAATATCTAATATATAATAATAAATATATAATAGGCAAAACAAATATAAAATATTTCATAAATATTCAATTATAACAACGTCGACAAAATTAAGAAGATTTTTAAAAAAATTGAAATCTACACCCTAATAAAAAAATATCGAATATATAATAAATATACGATTCGGCAAATATTAAAATATTTGCCCCAATAAAAATATCTAATATAATAAATATAATTAGGCAAAACAAATATCAAATATTTCCTAAATATTCAATTATAACAACGTCGACTAAATTAAGACGATTTAAAAAAAAAAAAAATTCTTCGTGCTAATAAAAATATCTAAAATGTAATAAATATACAATTCGAAAAATATTAAAATTTTCGCCTAATAAAAATATCTAACTTATAATAAATATACAATTTGGCCAAAAAAAATATCAAACATTTCCTAAATATTCAATTATAACAAAGCCAAAAACTAAATTAAGATGATTTTAAAAAAAACTAAAATCTTCGTCCTATTAAAAATATCTAGAGTATAATAAATATATGATTCTGAAAATATTAAAATCTTCGCCCCAATAAAAATATCTAATATATAATAAATCGACAATTAGGCAAAAAAAAATAGCAAATATTTCCTAAATATTCAATTATAACAACGTCGATGATTTAAAAAAAAAAAAAAAAATTTCGCCCTAATAAAAATATCTAACATATAATAAATATACAATTCGGCAAATATTAAAATCTTCGCCCCAATTAAAATATCTAATATATAATAAATATATAATTAGGCAAAACAAATATCAAATATTTCCTAAATATTCAATTATAACAACGTCGACTAAATTAAGATGATTTTTTAAAAAAAAAAAATTCTGCACGCTAATAAAAAATATCTTATATATAATAAATATACAATCCAAAAAAATAATATTAAAATCTTCGCCTAATAAAAATATCTAACATATCCTAAATATTCAATTATAACAACGCGAAAAACTAAATTAACATGATTTTAAAAATATTAAAATCTGCGCCCTAACAAAAATATCTAATATATAATAAATATACGATTCGGCAAATATTAAAATCTTTGCCCCCAATAAAAATATCTAATAATAATAAATAATTAGGCAAAACAAATACCAAATATTTCCTAAATATTCAATTATAACAACGTCGACTAAATTAAGATGATTTTAAAAAAAAAAAAATTCTTCGCGCTAATAAAAAAATCTAATATTAATAAATTTACAATTCGAAAAATTTTAAAATCTTCGCCTAATAAAAATTTCTGACATATAATAAATATACAATTTGGCAAAAAAAATATCCAACATTTCCTAAATATTCAATTATAACAAAGCCAAAAACTAAATTAAGATGATTCTTTAAAAATTAAAATCTTCGCCCTATTAAAAATATCAAGTATATATTAAATATACGATTTTGAAAATATTAAAATCTTCGCCCCAATAAAAATATCTAATATATAATAAATCGACAATTAGGAAAACAAATATCAAATATTTCCTAAATATTCAATTATAACAACGTCGACTAAATTAAGATGATTTTTTTAAAAAAAATTGTTCGCGCTAATAAAAATATCTCATATTTAATAAATATACAATTCGTCAAATATCAAATCTTCGTCAAAAAAAAATATCTAAAATATAATAAATATACAATTTGGCAAAAAAAAACATCAAACATTTCCTAAATATTCAATTATAAAAACGTCGACTAAATTAAGATGATTTTAAAAAAAAAAATATCAAACATTTCCTAAATATTCGAATATAACAAGTCAAAAACTAAATTAAGATGGTTTTAAAAAAATTAAAATCTTCGCTCTAATAAAAATATCTAGTATAAAATAAATATACGATTTTGAAAATATTAAAATCTTCGCCCCAATAAAAATATCTAATATATAATAAATCGACAATTAGGCAAAACAAATATGAAATATTTCCGAAATATTCAATTATAACAACGTCGACTAAATTAAGATGATTTTTAAAAAAAAAAATTGTTTCGCGCTAATAAAAATATATCTCATATTTAATAAATATACAATTCGTCAAATATCAAATCTTCGTCCAAAAAAAATATCTAAAATATAATAAATATACAATTTGGCAAAAAAAAACATCAAACATTTCCTAAATATTCAATTATAAAAACGTCGACTAAATTAAGATGATTTTAAAAAAAAAAAATATCAAACATTTCCTAAATATTCGAATATAACAAGTCAAAAACTAAAATTAAGATGGTTTTAAAAAAAAATTAAAAATCTTCGCTCTAAATAAAAATATCTAGTATAAAATAAATATACGATTTTGAAAATATTAAAATCTTCGCCCCAATAAAAATATCTAATATATAATAAATCGACAATTAGGCAAAACAAATATGAAATATTTCCGAAATATTCAATTATAACAACGTCGATGATTTTAAAAAAATTAAAATCTTCGCCCTAATAAAAATATCTAATATATAATAAATATACAATTTGGCAAAAAAAACATCAAACATTTCCTAAATATTCAATTATAACAACGTCGACTAAATTAAGATGATTTTAAAAAAAAAAAAAATTCTTCACGCTAATAAAAATATCTTATATATAATAAAATATACAATCCGGAAAAATATTAAAATCTTCGCCTAATAAAAATATCTAACATATAATAAATATGCAATTTGGCAAAAAAAAAAAATATCTAACATTTCCTAAATATTCAATTATAACAACGCGAAAAAACTAAATTAACATGATTTTTAAAAATATTAAAATCTGCGCCCTAACAAAAAATATCTAATATATAATAAATATACGATTCGGCAAATATTAAAATCTTTGCCCCAATAAAAATATCTAATATATAATAAATATACAATTAGGCAAAACAAATATAAAATATTTTCTAAATATTCAATTATAACAACGTCGACTAAATTAAGATGATTTTAAAAAAAAAAAATTCTTCGCGCTAATAAAAATATCTAATATCTAATATTAAATAAATTTACAATTCGAAAAATTTTAAAATCTTCGCCTAATAAAAATTTCTGACATATAATAAATATACAATTTGGCAAAAAAAAAATATCCAACATTTCCTAAATATTCAATTATAACAAAGCCAAAAACTAAATTAAGATGATTCTTAAAAAAATTAAAATCTTCGCCCTATTAAAAATATCAAGTATATATTAAATATACGATTTTGAAAAATATTAAAATCTTCGCCCCAATAAAAATATCTAATATATAATAAATCGACAATTAGGAAAACAAATATCAAATATTTCCTAAATATTCAATTATAACAACGTCGACTAAATTAAGATGATTTTAAAAAAAAAAAATTGTTCGCGCTAATAAAAAAATATCTCATATTTAATAAATATACAATTCGTCAAATATTAAAATCTTCGTCCAAAAAAAATATCTAAAATATAATAAAATACAATTAAATATACAATTTGGCAAAAAAAAAACATCAAACATTTCCTAAATATTCAATTATAAAAACGTTCGACTAAATTAAGATGATTTTTAAAAAAAAAAAAATATCAAACATTTCCTAAATATTCGAATATAACAAGTCAAAAACTAAATTAAGATGGTTTTTAAAAAAATTAAAATCTTCGCTCTAATAAAAATATCTAGTATATAAAATAAATATACGATTTTGAAAATATTAAAATCTTCGCCCCAATAAAAAAAATATCTAATATATAATAAATCGACAATTAGGGCAAAACAAATATGAAATATTTCCGAAATATTCAATTATAACAACGTCGACTAAATTAAGATGATTTTTTTAAAAAAAATTGTTCGCGCTAATAAAAATATCTCATATTTAATAAATATACAATTCGTCAAATATCAAATCTTCGTCCAAAAAAAAATATCTAAAATATAATAAAATATACAATTTGGCAAAAAAAAAACATCAAACATTTCCTAAATATTCAATTATAAAAACGTCGACTAAATTAAGATGATGATTTTAAAAAAAAAAAAAATATCAAACATTTCCTAAATATTCGAATATAACAAGTCAAAAACTAAATTAAGATGATTTTAAAAAAATTAAAATCTTTCGCTCTAATAAAAATATCTAGTATATAAATAAAAATATACGATTTTTGAAAATATTAAAATCTTCGCCCCAATAAAAATATCTAATATATAATAAATCGACAATTAGGCAAAAAAAAATATGAAATATTTCCGAAATATTCAATTATAACAACGTCGATGATTTTAAAAAAAATTAAAATCTTCGCCCTAATAAAAATATCTAATATATAATAAAATATACAATTTGGCAAAAAAAACATCAAACATTTCCTAAATATTCAATTATAACAACGTCGACTAAATTAAGATGATTTAAAAAAAAAAAAAAATTCTTCACGCTAATAAAAAATATCTTATATATAATAAATATACAATCCGGAAAAATATTAAAATCTTCGCCTAATAAAAAAATATCTAACATATAATAAATATATGCAATTTGGCAAAAAAAAAAAATCAAACATTTCCTAAATATTCAATTATAACAACGAAAAAAAAACTAAATTAACATGATTTTTAAAAATATTAAAATCTGCGCCCTAATAAAAAATATCTAATATATAATAAATATACGATTCGGCAAATATTAAAATCTTTGCCCCAATAAAAATATCTAATATATAATAAATATATAATTAGGCAAAACAAATACCAAATATTTCCTAAATATTCAATTATAAACAATGTCGACTAAATTAAGATGATTTTTAAAAAAAAAAAAATTCTTCGCGCTAATAAAATAATCTAATATTTATTAAATTTACAATTCGAAAAATATTAAAATCTTCGCCTAATAAAAATTTCTGACATATAAAAAATATACAATTTGGCAAAAAAAATATCCAACATTTCCTAAATATTCAATTATAACAAAGCCAAAAACTAAATTAAGATGATTTTAAAAAAAATTAAAATCTTCTCCCTATTAAAAATATCAAGTATATATATTAAATATACGATTTTGGAAAAATATTAAAATCTTCGCCCCGATAAAAATATCTAATATATAATAAATCGACAATTAGGAAAAACAAATATCAAATATTTCCTGAATATTCAATTATAACAACGTTGACTAAATTAAGATGATTTTTTAAAAAAAAATTGTTCGCGCTAATAAAAATATCTCATATATAATAAATATACAGTTCGAAAAATATTAAAAATCTTCGCCTAATAAAAATATCTAACATTTAATAAATATACAATTTGGCCAAAAAAAAAAAATATCAAACATTTCCTAAATATTCAATTATAACAACGACAAAAACTAAATTAAGATGATTTTAAAAAAATTAAAATCTTCGCTCCAATAAAAATATCTAGTATATATAATAAATATACGATTCTGCAAATTTTAAAATCTTTGCCCCAATAAAAACATCTAATATATAATAAACACACAATTCGGCAAAACAAATATCAAATATTTCCTAAATATTCAATTATAACAACGTCGACTAAATTAACATGATTTTTAAAAAAAAAT
The DNA here is from genome assembly GCA_019395295.1 of Osmanthus fragrans. Classification (NCBI taxonomy): domain Eukaryota; kingdom Viridiplantae; phylum Streptophyta; class Magnoliopsida; order Lamiales; family Oleaceae; genus Osmanthus; species Osmanthus fragrans. The sequence goes on along the minus strand of JAEDXY010000112.1, from coordinate 17,457 downwards.
TGTACGCGCTAATAAAAAATATCTAATATATAATAAATATACAATTCGTCAAATAAAAAAATCTTCGTCCAAAAAAAAATATCTAACATATAATAAATATACAATTTGGCAAAAAAAAATATCAAACATTTCCTAAATATTCGATTATAACAAGTCAAAAACTAAATTAAGATGATTTTTAAAAAAATTAAAATCTTCGCCCTAATAAAAATATCTAGTATAAAATAAATATACGATTTTGAAAAAATATTAAAATCTTCGCCCCAATAAAAATATCTAAAATATAATAAATCGACATTTAGGCAAAAAACAAATATGAAATATTTCCTAAATATTCAATTATAACAACGTCGATGATTTTAAAAAAATTAAAATCTTCGCCCTAATAAAAATATCTAATATATAATAAATATACAATTGGCAAATTAAAAAAAAAAAACATCAAACATTTCCTAAATATTCAAATATAAAAATGCGAAAAACTAAATTAACATGATTTTAAAAAAATAAAAAAAATCAACTCCCTAACAAAAATATCTAATATATAATAAATATATGTTTCGGCAAATATTAAAATCTTTGCTCCAATAAAAATATCTAATATATAATAAATATACAATTTGGCAAAACAAATATCAAATATTTCCTAAATATTCAATTATAACAACGTCGACTAAATTAAGATGATTTTAAAAAAAAAAAAAAATTCTTCATGCTAATAAAAATATCTAATATATAATAAATATACAATCCCGGAAAATATTAAAATCTTCGCCTAAAAAAAAAATATCTAACATATAATAAATATATAATTTGGCATAAAAAAAAAATCAAACATTTCCTAAATATTCAATTATAACAACGCGCGAAAAACTAAATTAACATGATTTTTAAAAAAATTAAAATCTGCGCCCTAACAATAATATCTAATATATAATAAATATACGATTCGGAAAATATTAAAATCTTTGCCCCCCAATAAAAATATCTAATATATAGCAAATATATAATTAGGCAAAACAAATATCAAATATTTCCTAAATATTAAATTATAACAACGTCGACTAAATTAAGATGATTTTAAAAAAAAAAAAATTGTTCACGCTAATAAAAATATCTAATATATAAAAAAATATACAATCTGAAAAAATATTAAAATTTTCGCCCCATAAAAATATCTAACATATAATAAATATACAATTTGGCAAAAAAAATATCAAACATTTCCTAAATATTCAATTATAACAACGACAAAAACTAAATTAACATGATTTTAGAAAAATTGAAACCTACGCCCTAACAAAAAATATCTAATATATAACAAAAATACGATTCGACAAATATTAAAATCTTCGCCCAATAAAAATATCTAATATATAATAAATATATAATTATGCAAAAACAAATATCAAATATTTCATAAATATTCAATTATAACAACGTCGACTAAATTAAGATGATGATTTTAAAAAAAATTAAAATCTACGCCCTAACAAAAATATCTAATATATAATAAATATACGATTCGGCAAATATTAAAAATCTTTGCCCCAATAAAAATATCTAATATTTAAGAAAATATATAATTAGACAAAACAAATATCGAATATTTCCTAAATATTCAATTATAACAACGTCGACTAAATTAAGACGATTCTAAAAAAAAAATTATTCGCGGTAATAAAAATATCTAATATATAATAAAAATATACAATTCGAAAAATATTAAAATCTTCGCCTAATAAAAATATCTAACATATAATAAATATACAATTTGGCCAAAAAAATATCAAACATTTCCTAAATATTCAATTATTACAAAGCCAAAAACTAAATTAAGACGATTTTTAAAAAATTAAAATCTTCGCCCTGTTATAAAATATCTAGTATATAATAAATGTACGATTCTGAAAATATTAAAATGTTCGCCCCAATAAAAATATCTAATATATAATAAATCGACAATTAGGAAAAACAAATTTCAAATATTTCCTAAATATTCAATTATAACAACGTCGATGATTTTAAAAAAATTAAAATCTTCGCCCTAACAAAAATATCTAATATATAATAAATATACGATTCTGCAAATATTAAAATCTTCGCCCCAATAAAAATATCGAATATATAATAAATATACAATTAGGCAAAAAACAAATATCAAATATTTCCTAAATATTCAATTATAACAACGTCGACTAAATTAAGATGATTTAAAAAAAAAAAAATCTACGCGTTAATAAAAATATCTAATATGTAATAAATATACAATTCGGCAAATATTAAAATCTTCGCCTAATAAAAATATCTAACATATAATAAATATATACTTTGGCAAAAAAAATATTAAAAATTTCCTAAATATTAAATTATAACAACGCCAAAAACTAAATTAACATGATTTAAAAAAAAATTAAAATCTGCACCCTAATAAAAATGTCTAATATATAATAAAAATACGATTCGGGAAATATTAAAATATTCGCCCCAAAAAAATATCTAACATATAATAAATATACAATTTGGCCAAAAAAATATCAAACATTTCCTAAATATTCAATTACAACAAAGCCAGAAACTAAATTAAGATGATTTTTAAAAAATTAAAATCTTCGCCCTCTAAAAATATCTCGAATATAATAAATATACGATTCTGAAAATATTAAAATGTCAGCAAATATACAATTAGGCAAAACAAATATCAAATATTTCCTAAATATTCAATTATAACAACGTCGACTAGATTAAGTCGATTTTAAAAAAAAAAAAATTACGCGATAATAAAACTATCTAATATGTAATAAATATACAATTCGGCAAATATTAAAATCTTCGCGTAATAAAAATGTAAAACATATAATAAATATACACTTTCGCAAAAAAATATTAAATATTTTTAAAATATTAAAATTTAATAAAGCCAAATACTAAATTAACATGATTTTAAAAAAATTAAAATCTACGCCCTAATAAAAATATCTAATATATAATAAATATACGATTCGGCAAAATATTAAAATCTTCGCCCCAACAAAAATATCTAATATACAGCAAATATACAATTAGGCAAAACAAATATCAAATATTTCCTAAATATTCAATTATAACAACGTCGACTAGATTAAGTCGATTTTTTAAAAAAAAAATCTACGCGATAATAAAAATATCTAATATGTAATAAATATACAATTCGGCCAATATTAAAATCTTCGCCTAATAAAAATATCTAACATATAATAAATATACACTTTGGCAAAAAAAATATTAAATTTTTCCTAAATATTAAATTATAACAAAGCCAAAAACTAAATTAACATGATTTTAAAAAAATTAAAATCTACGCCCTAATAAAAATATCTAATATATAATAAATATACGATTCGGCAAATATTAAAATCTTCGCCCCAACAAAAAATATCTAATATACAACAAATATATAATTTGGCAAAACAAATATCAAATATTTCCTAAATATTCAATTATAACAACGTCGACTAAATTAAGATGATTTATTAAAAAAAAATCTACGCGTTAATAAAAATATCTAATATGTAATAAATATACAATTCGGCAAATATTAAAATTTTCGCCTAATAAAAATATCTAAATATATATAAATATATACTTTGGCAAAAAAAATATTAAAAAATTTCCTAAATATTAAATTATAACAACGCCAAAAACTAAATTAACATGATTTAAAAAAAAAATTAAAATCTGCACCCTAATAAAAATGTCTAATATATATAATATAAAAATACGATTCGGGAAATATTAAAATATTTGCCCCAAAAAAATATCTAATATACAGCAAATATACAATTAGACAAAACAAATATCAAATATTTCCTAAATATTCAATTATAACAACGTCGACTAAATTAAGATGATTTTTAAAAAAAAAAAAAAAATCCATGCGATAATAAAAATATTTAATATGTAATAAATATACAATTCGGGAAAATATTAAAATCTTCGCCTAATAAAAATATCTAACATATAATAAATATATACTTTGGCAAAAAAAATATTAAATATTTCCTAAATATTAAATTATAACAACGCCAAAAAAACTAAATTAACATGATTTAAAAAAAAATTAAAATCTGCACCCTAATAAAAATGTCTAATATACAATAAATATATGATTCGGCAAATATTAAAATCACCGCCGCAACAAAAATATCTAATATACAGTAAATATACAATTATGCAAATCAAATATCAAATATATCCTAAATATTCAATTATAACTACGTCGACTAAATTAAGATGATTTTTTAAAAAAAAATCTACGCGATAATAAAAATATTTAATATATAATAAAATATACAATTTGGCATATATTAAAATCTTCGCCAAATAAAAATATCTAACATATAATAAATATACACTTTGGCCAAAAAAATATTAAATATTTCCTAAATATTAAATAATAACAAAGCCAAAAACTAAATTAACATGATTTTAAAAAAATTAAAATCTACGCCCTAATAAAAATATCTAATATATAATAAAAATACGATTCGGGAAATATTAAAATATTCGCCCCAAAAAAATATCTAATATACAACAAATATACAATTAGACAAAACAAATATCAAATATTTCCTAAATATTCAATTATAACAACGTCGACTAAATTAAGATGATTTTAAAAAAAAAAAATCTACGCGATAATAAAAATATCTAATATGTAATAAATATACAATTCGGCAAATATTAAAATCTTCGCCTATTAGAAATATCTAAAATATAATAAATATATACTTTGGCAAAAAAAATATTAAATATTTCCTAAATATTAAATTATAACAACTCCAAAAACTAAATTAACATGATTTAAAAAAATTTAAAACCTGCACCCTAATAAAAATGTCTAATATATAATAAATATATGATTCGGCAAATAATAAAATCACCGCCGCAACAAAAATATCTAATATACAGTAAATATACAATTATGCAAATCAACTATCAAATATTTCCTAAATATTCAATTATAACTACGTCGACTAAATTAAGATGATTTTTAAAAAAAAAAATCTACGCGGTAATAAAAATATCTAATATGTAATAAATATACAATTCGGCAAATATTAAAATCTTCGCGTAATAAAAATGTAAAACATATAATAAATATACACTTTCGCAAAAAAATATTAAATATTTTCAAAATATTAAAATCTTCGCCCCAACAAAAATATCTAATATACAGCAAATATACAATTAGGCAAAACAAATATCAAATATTTCCTAAATATTCAATTATAACAACGTCGACTAGATTAAGTCGATTTTTTAAAAAAAAAATCTACGCGATAATAAAAATATCTAATATGTAATAAATATACAATTCGGCCAATATTAAAATCTTCGCCTAATAAAAATATCTAACATATAATAAATATACACTTTGGCAAAAAAAAAATATTAAATATTTCCTAAATATTAAATTGTAACAAAGCCAAAAACTAAATTAACATGATTTTAAAAAAAATTAAAATCTACGCCCTAATAAAAATATCTAATATATAATAAATATACGATTCGGCAAATATTAAAATCTTCGCCCCAACAAAAATATCTAATATACAACAAATATATAATTTGGCAAAACAAATATCAAATATTTCCTAAATATTCAATTATAACAACGTCGACTAAATTAAGATGATTTATTAAAAAAAAATCTACGCGTTAATAAAAATATCTAATATGTAATAAATATACAATTCGGCAAATATTAAAATCTTTCGCCTAATAAAAATATCTAACATATAATAAAATATATACTTTGGCAAAAAAAATATTAAAAAATTTCCTAAATATTAAATTATAACAACGCCAAAAACTAAATTAACATGATTTTTAAAAAAAAAATTAAAATCTGCACCCTAATAAAAAATGTCTAATATATAATAAAAATACGATTCGGGAAATATTAAAATATTCGCCCCAAAAAAAATATCTAACATATAATAAATATACAATTTGGCCAAAAAAAAAATATCAAACATTTCCTAAATATTCAATTACAACAAAGCCAGAAACTAAATTAAGATGATTTTTAAAAAAATTAAAATCTTCGCCCTCTAAAAATATCTCGAATATAATAAATATACGATTCTGAAAATATTAAAAATGTCAGCAAATATACAATTAGGCAAAACAAATATCAAATATTTCCTAAATATTCAATTATAACAACGTCGACTAGATTAAGTCGATTTAAAAAAAAAAAAAAAATTACGCGATAATAAAACTATCTAATATGTAATAAATATACAATTCGGCAAATATTAAAATCTTTCGCGTAATAAAAATGTAAAAACATATAATAAATATACACTTTCGCAAAAAAATATTAAATATTTTTAAAATATTAAAATTTAATAAAGCCAAATACTAAATTAACATGATTTTAAAAAAATTAAAATCTACGCCCTAATAAAAATATCTAATATATAATAAATATACGATTCGGCAAAATATTAAAATCTTCGCCCCAACAAAAATATCTAATATACAGCAAATATACAATTAGGCAAAACAAATATCAAATATTTCCTAAATATTCAATTATAACAACGTCGACTAGATTAAGTCGATTTTTTAAAAAAAAAATCTACGCGATAATAAAAATATCTAATATGTAATAAATATACAATTCGGCCAATATTAAAATCTTCGCCTAATAAAAATATCTAACATATAATAAATATACACTTTGGCAAAAAAAATATTAAATTTTTCCTAAATATTAAATTATAACAAAGCCAAAAACTAAATTAACATGATTTTAAAAAAATTAAAATCTACGCCCTAATAAAAATATCTAATATATAATAAATATACGATTCGGCAAATATTAAAATCTTCGCCCCAACAAAAATATCTAATATACAACAAATATATAATTTGGCAAAACAAATATCAAATATTTCCTAAATATTCAATTATAACAACGTCGACTAAATTAAGATGATTTATTAAAAAAAAAATCTACGCGTTAATAAAAATATCTAATATGTAATAAATATACAATTCGGCAAATATTAAAATCTTCGCCTAATAAAAATATCTAACATATAATAAATATATACTTTGGCAAAAAAAATATTAAAAATTTCCTAAATATTAAATTATAACAACGCCAAAAACTAAATTAACATGATTTAAAAAAAATTAAAATCTGCACCCTAATAAAAATGTCTAATATATAATAAAAATACGATTCGGGAAATATTAAAATATTTGCCCCAAAAAAAATATCTAATATACAGCAAATATATACAATTAGACAAAACAAATATCAAATATTTCCTAAATATTCAATTATAACAACGTCGACTAAATTAAGATGATTTTTAAAAAAAAAAAAAAATCCATGCGATAATAAAAATATCTAATATGTAATAAATATACAATTCGGAAAATATTAAAATCTTCGCCTAATAAAAATATCTAACATATATAATAATATATACTTTGGCCAAAAAAAATATTAAATATTTCCTAAATATTAAATTATAACAACGCCAAAAACTAAATTAACATGATTTTAAAAAAAATTAAAATCTGCACCCTAATAAAAATGTCTAATATACAATAAATATATGATTCGGCAAATATTAAAATCACCGCCGCAACAAAAAATATCTAATATACAGTAAATATACAATTATGCAAATCAAATATCAAAATATATCCTAAATATTCAATTATAACTACGTCGACTAAATTAAGATGATTTTTAAATAAAAACAAATCTACGCGATAATAAAAATATTTAATATGTAATAAATATACAATTCGGCATATATTAAAATCTTCGCCAAATAAAAATATCTAACATATAATAAATATACACTTTGGCCAAAAAAATATTAAATATTTCCTAAATATTAAATAATAACAAAGCCAAAAACTAAATTAACATGATTTAAAAAAAATTAAAATCTACGCCCTAATAAAAATATCTAATATATAATAAAAATACGATTCGGGAAATATTAAAATATTCGCCCCAAAAAAATATCTAATATACAACAAATATACAATTAGACAAAACAAATATCAAATATTTCCTAAATATTCAATTATAACAACGTCGACTAAATTAAGATGATTTTTAAAAAAAAAAAATCTACGCGATAATAAAAATATCTAATATGTAATAAATATACAATTCGGCAAATATTAAAATCTTCGCCTATTAGAAATATCTAAAATATAATAAATATATACTTTGGCAAAAACAATATTAAATATTTCCTAAATATTAAATTATAACAACTCCAAAAACTAAATTAACATGATTTAAAAAAATTTAAAACCTGCACCCTAATAAAAATGTCTAATATATAATAAATATATGATTCGGCAAATAATAAAATCACCGCCGCAACAAAAATATCTAATATACAGTAAATATACAATTATGCAAATCAAATATCAAATATTTCCTAAATATTCAATTATAACTACGTCGACTAAATTAAGATGATTTTTAAAAAAAAAAATCTACGCGGTAATAAAAATATCTAATATAATAATAAATATACAATTCGGCAAATATTAAAATCTTCGCGTAATAAAAATGTAAAACATATAATAAATATACACTTTCGCAAAAAAATATTAAATATTTTCAAAATATTAAAATCTTCGCCCCAACAAAAATATCTAATATACAGCAAATATACAATTAGGCAAAAAAAAATATCAAATATTTCCTAAATATTCAATTATAATAACGTCGACTAGATTAAGTCGATTTTTTAAAAAAAAAAAATCTACGCGATAATAAAAATATCTAATATGTAATAAATATACAAATTCGGCAAATATTAAAATCTTCGCCTAATAAAAAATATCTAACATATAATAAATATACACTTTGGCAAAAAAAAATATTAAATATTTCCTAAATATTAAATTGTAACAAAGCCAAAAACTAAATTAACATGATTTTTTAAAAAAATTAAAATCTACGCCCTAATAAAAATATCTAATAATATATAATAAATATACGATTCGGCAAATATTAAAATCTTCGCCCCAACAAAAATATCTAATATACAACAAATATATAATTTGGCAAAACAAATATCAAATATTTCCTAAATATTCAATTATAACAACGTCGACTAAATTAAGATGATTTATTTAAAAAAAATCTACGCGTTAATAAAAATATCTAATATGTAATAAATATACAATTCGGCAAATATTAAAATCTTCGCCTAATAAAAATATCTAACATATAATAAATATATACTTTGGCAAAAAAAATATTAAATATTTCCTAAATATTAAATAATAACAAAGCCAAAAACTAAATTAACATGATTTTAAAAAAATTAAAATCTACGCCCTAATAAAAATATCTAATATACAATAAAAATACGATTCGGCAAATATTAAAATCTTTGCCCCAAAAAAATATCTAATATACAGCAAATATACAATTAGACAAAACAAATATCAAATATTTCCTAAATATTCAATTATAACAACGTCGACTAAATTAAGATGATTTTTAAAAAAAAAAAATCCATGCGATAATAAAAATATCTAATATGTAATAAATATACAATTCGGAAAATATTAAAATCTTCGCCTAATAAAAATATCTAACATATAATAAATATATACTTTGGCCAAAAAAATATTAAATATTTCCTAAATATTAAATTATAACAACGCCAAAAACTAAATTAACATGATTTAAAAAAAAAATTAAAATCTGCACCCTAATAAAAATGTCTAATATACAATAAATATATGATTCGGCAAATATTAAAATCACCGCCGCAACAAAAAATATCTAATATACAGTAAATATACAATTATGCAAATCAAATATCAAATATATCCTAAATATTCAATTATAACTACGTCGACTAAATTAAGATGATTTTTTAAAAAAAAACAAATCTACGCGATAATAAAAATATTTAATATGTAATAAATATACAATTCGGCATATATTAAAATCTTCGCCAAATAAAAATATCTAACATATATAATAAATATACACTTTGGCAAAAAAAAATATTAAATATTTCCTAAATATTAAATAATAACAAAGCCAAAAAACTAAATTAACATGATTTTAAAAAAATTAAAATCTACGCCCTAATAAAAAAATATCTAATATATAATAAAAATACGATTCGGGAAATATTAAAATATTCGCCCCAAAAAAAATATCTAATATACAACAAATATACAATTAGACAAAACAAATATCAAATATTTCCTAAATATTCAATTATAACAACGTCGACTAAATTAAGATGATTTTAAAAAAAAAAAATCTACGCGATAATAAAAAATATCTAATATGTAATAAATATACAATTCGGCAAATATTAAAATCTTCGCCTATTAGAAATATCTAAAATATAATAAATATATACTTTGGCAAAAAAAATATTAAATATTTCCTAAATATTAAATTATAACAACTCCAAAAACTAAATTAACATGATTTAAAAAAATTTAAAACCTGCACCCTAAAAAAAAATGTCTAATATATAATAAATATATGATTCGGCAAATAATAAAATCACCGCCGCAACAAAAATATCTAATATACAGTAAATATACAATTATGCAAATCAAATATCAAATATTTCCTAAATATTCAATTATAACTACGTCGACTAAATTAAGATGATTTTTAAAAAAAAAAATCTACGCGGTAATAAAAATATCTAATATGTAATAAATATACAATTCGGCAAATATTAAAATCTTCGCGTAATAAAAATGTAAAACATATAATAAATATACACTTCGCAAAAAAATATTAAATATTTTCAAAATATTAAAATCTTCGCCCCAACAAAAATATCTAATATACAGCAAATATACAATTAGGCAAAACAAATATCAAATATTTCCTAAATATTCAATTATAATAACGTCGACTAGATTAAGTCGATTTTTTAAAAAAAAAATCTACGCGATAATAAAAATATCTAATATGTAATAAATATACAATTCGGCCAATATTAAAATCTTCGCCTAATAAAAATATCTAACATATAATAAATATATACACTTTGGCAAAAAAAAATATTAAATATTTCCTAAATATTAAATTGTAACAAAGCCAAAAACTAAATTAACATGATTTTAAAAAAATTAAAATCTACGCCCTAATAAAAATATCTAATATATAATAAATATACGATTCGGCAAATATTAAAATCTTCGCCCCAACAAAAATATCTAATATACAACAAATATATAATTTGGCAAAACAAATATCAAATATTTCCTAAATATTCAATTATAACAACGTCGACTAAATTAAGATGATTTATTTAAAAAAAATCTACGCGTTAATAAAAATATCTAATATGTAATAAATATACAATTCGGCAAATATTAAAATCTTCGCCTAATAAAAATATCTAACATATAATAAATATATACTTTGGCCAAAAAAATATTAAATATTTCCTAAATATTAAATAATAACAAAGCCAAAAACTAAATTAACATGATTTTAAAAAAATTAAAATCTACGCCCTAATAAAAATATCTAATATACAATAAAAATACGATTCGACAAATATTAAAATCTTCGCCCCAAAAAAATATCTAATATACAGCAAATATACAATTAGACAAAACAAATATCAAATATTTCCTAAATATTCAATTATAACAACGTCGACTAAATTAAGATGATTTTAAAAAAAAAAAAAAAATCTACGCGATAATAAAAATATCTAATATGTAATAAATATACAATTCGGCAAATATTAAAATCTTCGCGTAATAAAAATGTAAAACATATAATAAATATACACTTTCGCAAAAAAATATTAAATATTTCCTAAATATTAAAATTTAACAACGCCAAAAACTAAATTAACATGATTTTAAAAAAATTAAAATCTACGCCCTAATAAAAATATCTAATATATAATAAAAATACGATTCGGGAAATATTAAAATCTTCGCCCCAAAAAAATATCTAATATACAGCAAATATACAATTAGACGAAAACAAATATCAAATATTTCCTAAATATTCAATTATAACAACGTCGACTAAATTAAGATGATTTTAAAAATAAAAAAAAATCTACGCGATAATAAAAATATTTAATATGTAATAAATATACAATTCGGCATATATTAAAATCTTCGCCTAATAAAAATATCTAACATATAATAAATATACACTTTGGCAAAAAAAATATTAAATATTTCCTAAATATTAAATTATAACAACTCCAAAAACTAAATTAACATGATTTAAAAAAATTTAAAATCTGCACCCTAATAAAAATGTCTAATATATAATAAATATATGATTCGGCAAATAATAAAATCACCGCCGCAACAAAAATATCTAATATACAGTAAATATACAATTATGCAAATCAAATATCAAATATTTCCTAAATATTCAATTATAACTACGTCGACTAAATTAAGATGATTTTTAAAAAAAAAAATCTACGCGGTAATAAAAATATCTAATATGTAATAAATATACAATTCGGCAAATATTAAAATCTTCGCGTAATAAAAATGTAAAACATATAATAAATATACACTTTCGCAAAAAAATATTAAATATTTTCAAAATATTAAAATCTTCGCCCCAACAAAAATATCTAATATACAGCAAATATACAATTAGGCAAAAACAAATATCAAATATTTCCTAAATATTCAATTATAACAACGTCGACTAGATTAAGTCGATTTTTTAAAAAAAAAATCTACGCGATAATAAAAATATCTAATATGTAATAAATATACAATTCGGCCAATATTAAAATCTTCGCCTAATAAAAATATCTAACATATAATAAATATACACTTTGGCAAAAAAAATATTAAATATTTCCTAAATATTAAATTGTAACAAAGCCAAAAACTAAATTAACATGATTTTAAAAAAATTAAAATCTACGCCCTAATAAAAATATCTAATATATAATAAATATACGATTCGGCAAATATTAAAATCTTCGCCCCAACAAAAATATCTAATATACAACAAATATATAATTTGGCAAAACAAATATCAAATATTTCCTAAATATTCAATTATAACAACGTCGACTAAATTAAGATGATTTATTTAAAAAAAAATCTACGCGTTAATAAAAATATCTAATATGTAATAAATATACAATTCGGCAAATATTAAAATCTTCGCCTAATAAAAATATCTAACATATAATAAATATATACTTTGGCCAAAAAAATATTAAATATTTCCTAAATATTAAATAATAACAAAGCCAAAAACTAAATTAACATGATTTTAAAAAAATTAAAATCTACGCCCTAATAAAAATATCTAATATACAATAAAAATACGATTCGGCAAATATTAAAATCTTCGCCCCAAAAAAATAACTAATATACAGCAAATATACAATTAGACAAAACAAATATCAAATATTTCCTAAATATTCAATTATACCAACCTCGACTAAATTAAGATGATTTTAAAAAAAAAAAAAAAATCTACGCGATAATAAAAATATCTAATATGTAATAAATATACAATTCGGCAAATATTAAAATCTTCGCGTAATAAAAATGTAAAACATAAAATAAATATACACTTTCGCAAAAAAATATTAAATATTTCCTAAATATTAAAATTTAACAACGCCAAAAACTAAATTAACATGATTTTAAAAAAATTAAAATCTACGCCCTAATAAAAATATCTAATATATAATAAAAATACGATTCGGAAAATATTAAAATCTTTGCCCCAAAAAAATATCTAATATACAGCAAATATACAATTAGACAAAACAAATATCAAATATTTCCTAAATATTCAATTATAACAACCTCGACTAAATTAAGATGATTTTAAAATTAAAAAAATCTACGCGATAATAAAAATATTTAATATGTAATAAATATACAATTCGGCATATATTAAAATCTTCGCCTAATAAAAATATCTAACATATAATAAATATACACTTTGGCAAAAAAAATATTAAATATTTCCTAAATATTGAATAATAACAAAGCCAAAAACTAAATTAACATGATTTTAAAAAAATTAAAATCTACGCCCTAATAAAAATATCTAATATATAATAAATATACGATTCGGCAAATATTAAAATCTTCGCCCCAACAAAAATATCTAATATACAACAAATATATAATTTGGCAAAACAAATATCAAATATTTCCTAAATATTCAATTATAACAACGTCGACTAAATTAAGATGATTTATTTAAAAAAAATCTGCGCGTTAATAAAAATATCTAATATGTAATAAATATACAATTCGGCAAATATTAAAATCTTCGCCTAATAAAAATATCTAACATATAATAAATATATACTTTGGCCAAAAAAATATTAAATATTTCCTAAATATTAAATAATAACAAAGCCAAAAACTAAATTAACATGATTTTAAAAAAATTAAAATCTACGCCCTAATAAAAATATCTAATATACAATAAAAATACGATTCGGCAAATATTAAAATCTTCGCCCCAACAAAAAATATCTAATATACAACAAATATACAATTAGGCAAAACAAATATCAAATATTTTCTAAATATTCAATTATAACAACGTCGACTAAATTAAGATGATTTTTAAAAAAAAAAAAATCTACGCGATAATAAAAATATCTAATATGTAAGAAATATACAATTCGGCAAATATTAAAATCTTCGCCTATTAGAAATATCTAACATATAATAAATATATACTTTGGCAAAAAAAATATTAAATATTTCCTAAATATTAAATTATAACAACGCCAAAAACTAAATTAACATGATTTTAAAAAAATTAAAATCTACGCCCTAATAAAAATGTCTAATATATAATAAATATATGATTCGGCAAATATTAAAATCGCCGCCGCAACAAAAATATCTAATATACAGTAAATATACAATTATGCAAATCAAATATCAAATATTTCCTAAATATTCAATTATAACAACGTCGACTAAATTAAGATGATTTTTTTTTAAAAAATCTATGCGATAATAAAAGTATCCAATATGTAATAAATATACAAATCGGCAAATATTAAAATCTTCGCCTAATAAAAATATCTAACATATAATAAATATACATTTTGGCAAAAAAAATATTAAATATTTCCTAAATATTAAATTATAACAAAGCCAAAAACTAAATTAACATGATTTTAAAAAAATTAAAATCTACGCCCTAATAAAAATATCTAATATATAATAAATATACGATTCGGCAAATATTAAAATCTTCGCCCCAACAAAAATATCTAATATACAACAAATATACAATTAGGCAAAACAAATATCAAATATTTCCTAAATATTCAATTATAATAACGTCGACTAAATTAAGATGATTTTTTAAAAAAAAATCTACGTGACAATAAAAATATCTAATATGTAATAAATATGCAATTCGGCAAATATTAAAATCTTCGCCTAATAAAAATATCTAACATTTAATAAAGATACATTTTGGCAAAAAAATATTAAATATTTCATAAATATTAAATTATAACAAAGCAAAAAGCTAAATTAACATGATTTTAAAAAAATTAAAATCTACGCCCTAATAAAAATATCTAATATATAATAAATATACGATTCGGCAAATATTAAAATCTTCGCCCCAACAAAAATATCTAATATACAACAAATATACAAATAGGCAAAACAAATATCAAATATTTCCTAAATATTCAATTATAATAACGTCGACTAAATTAAGATGATTTTTAAAAAAAAAAAAAATCTACGTGATAATAAAAATATCTAATATGTAATAAATATGCAATTCAGCAAATATTAAAATCTTCGCCTAATAAAAATATCTAACATTTAATAAAGATACAATTTGGCTAAAAAAATATCAAACATTTCCTAAATATTCAATTATAACAACGCCAAAAACTAAATTAACTTGATTTTAAAAAAATTAAAATCTGCGTCCTAATAAAAATGTCTAATATATAATAAATATACGATTCGGCAAATATTAAAATCTTCGCCGCAAAAAAAAAATATCTAATATACAGCAAATATACAATTAGGCAAATCAAATATCAAATATTTCCTAAATATTTAATTATAACTACGTCGACTAAATTAAGATGATTTTTAAAAAAAAATCTACGCGATAATAAAAATATCTAATATGTAATAAATATACAATTCGGCAAATATTAAAATCTTCGCCTAATAAAAATATCTAACATATAATAAATATACATTTTGGCAAAAAAATATTAAATATTTCCTATATATTAAATTATAACAAAGCCAAAAACTAAATTAACATGATTTTAAAAAAATTAAAATCTACGCCCTAATAAAAATATCTAATATATAATAAATATACGATTCGGCCAATATTAAAATCTTCGCCCCAACAAAAATATCTAATATACAACAAATATACAATTAGGCAAAACAAATATCAAATATTTCCTAAATATTCAATTATAACAATGTCGACTAAATTAAGATGATTTTTTTAAAAAAAAATCTACGCGATAATAAAAATATCTAATATGTAATAAATATACAATTCGGCAAATATTAAAATCTAGCCTAATAAAAATATCTAACATATAATAAATATACAATTTGGCAAAAAAAATATTAAATATTTCCTAAATATTAATTTATAACAACGCCAAAAACTAAACTAACATGATTTTAATAAAATTAAAATCTGCACCCTAATAAAAATGTCTAATATATAATAAATATATGATTCGGCAAATATTAAAATCTTCGCCGCAACAAAAATATCTAATATACAGTAAATATCCAATTATACAAATCAAATATCAAATATTTCCGAAATATTCAATTATAACTACGTCGACTAAATTAAGATGATTTTTAAAATAAAGATCTACGCGCTAATAAAAATATCTAATATGTAATAAATATACAATTCGGCCAATATTAAAATCTTCGCCCCAACAAAAATATCTAATATACAACAAATATACAATTAGGCAAAACAAATATCAAATATTTCCTAAATATTCAATTATAACAATGTCGACTAAATTAAGATGATTTTTTTAAAAAAAAATCTACGCGATAATAAAAATATCTAATATGTAATAAATATACAATTCGGCAAATATTAAAATCTAGCCTAATAAAAATATCTAACATATAATAAATATACAATTTGGCAAAAAAAATATTAAATATTTCCTAAATATTAGTTTATAACAACGCCAAAAACTAAACTAACATGATTTTAATAAAATTAAAATCTGCACCCTAATAAAAATGTCTAATATATAATAAATATATGATTCGGCAAATATTAAAATCTTCGCCGCAACAAAAATATCTAATATACAGTAAATATACAATTATACAAATCAAATATCAAATATTTCCTAAATATTCAATTATAACTACGTCGACTAAATTAAGATGATTTTTAAA